>JAVLVB010000047.1:981028-1009774 GCA_032876305.1 Orestias chungarensis
ATAGATAGATAGATAGATAGATAGATAGATAGATAGATAGATAGATAGATAGCTCATTGGCAAAGGAATATATGAATTGAATAGTACAATAAAAAAAATTGAAGAAAACAGAGGTCAGAATTTTTTTGGCTGCAAGAAGACGACATTTCTATTAGAACTGAAGGTTGTTCGTTCGCATACAGTTAAGTGTCTAGAGAATGTTATTTAAACCAGTCTCGAGTGCTCACACCCTAGATACAAAAAGAGAAAGGGTTTTCCTTTTTCCTGCAATCCTGAAAAGCAAATACATAATTACCTAAATATTCCATCCATCCATCCATCCATCCATCCATCCATCCATCCATCCAATCATAATTTGTCAGTAATATCCTATGGTACATTAGGATCCAAAGGTCTCTCTAAGTGAACAAACTGCACCACTGAATTCTGTCCCTGTTACACATGTATACAAACGTACTGGGGCATAGGACTAAACATTTTTTTACCTCCACTGCCACAAGCTAAATTCTTCAATTCATTAGAGGAGAAAAACATACAGTCTAACACTCCCTTGCATTCATCTGGCAAATGTGGCCTGAGGAATAATGATTTACTGTGGCTCATATTTCACCTGAGTGCACAAGCCAAACAGTTGACTGAAGTGTTGTGGAGAAAATGCTAACTGAAGCATTTTTTTCCAACTGGAGAAACTGGACAGATACAGTTTTGTGCTATTTGTGCGAATGTTTTTTTTTCTCCATATGTTTGAGTGAATACATAACTGCAAAACACTGCGTCGATAAAATACACAAATCACTTGGAATCCAACAATTCTTCATTTTAAAATGTTTCCAAAGTGGATGTGAATGAGCGTTTGCGATGCACCTCAATCCGTTAAGGGTTGAGAATTAAAGTGAATAAACATGTTTTAGGCAAGACCTCTCAACAAGGCAGCCTGTGTTCACGCAGCGGACTCCTTTCTGTCTGAGCAGCGGTGTGGCCAGCGCAGGTAGGGCCAGCAGCAAATCCGTCTCAGCAGCCACCCTGCCCTGCCCTCTGTTCTCCTCATAAAGAGCTTCCACTTATCTGCCTGCTGCAGGGCTGTTTTCGCGCACCCGACCACTGTCATGTTGAAACCCTTCTCAAATTGATTGTGACAGCACAGTAGCTTGATTTTTCTGCTTCAGAAATCAAGCTGCCATTGCAACCCGAGTGTACTAAGCTTTTATATTCTCTACTTTTTATTTATTGTTACAAATAGCAAGAAAATTAGTACAGTCTAACATGAAAGTACAGATTGTAGATTGTGTAAATGCTTGAGCAGGAAATGTGTTATTTTTTTATTTTTATTTAAGTGAGGGCAGCAGGGAAACTTAAACAGCTTTTTTGAGTATGAATCTTATGCCTTGATGGGAGATTTATCTACAACTGGACACTAGATTTGTACACATTTAACAGAGCCTGTGCCTTATTTATTATAAATGTCCCACTGTGCTCTATGAAATAAGCCCTAATATATTTCTATGTATTTAAATATTGCGGCTAAGCTTCGACATCTGAACCCTTTTTTTTCGGCCTACTTCTGTCTGAGCACATGATCCACTCGGCCATCTATTATCACTTTCTGTGGTTTGGCGCCCTTCCAATCTTCCTCCCTTTTCTTCCTCTGTAGTTTTGTTCAGGTGATTTCATCGTTCTACAGATTGACAGCCAAGCTCAGGTATGAAAACAAACCGTAGAAAGGAAATCTGCTACCAGTGCTACCTCACAAATGTTCCATTACCTGGTCTTACTGATACTAACCTTCAGACGCAAGAAAAGGCAAATGAAGATTTCAAATCATTAACCCTCAGCAGCACAATCCTAAATGTCTGTTGTAAGCATTGAATTGTGTAGCTTTTTCTGTTCCGACTCTTAACACCAAAAAAGCAGCACGTTATGCAGCAATACTCCCACACAAAAATAAGCTGTAATTATACTTCTGTAATCTCTAAATGGTAAATGGTTGCTTTAGTAGAGCTTAAGAAGCAATTTCTGATGGTGCTGATACAATTGTTCTGTATTGTTTGTTTTCTCTATGTGCATGTTCACTTGAACACAAAGCATTCTGGGCATGTTGAAACAAAGCTATACTAAAAAAATCTCTTTTTACACGGGAACAGCCTAGGGTCAAATTCTATCATACTAATTGATTTTTACTTTTACTTTGTTATCTAAGAACTGAACCAGAACAGCTGTTTCAACACCAGCCAGATTCCATCGCATTTCTTTTGTAAAAACACAATTGTGTGGCTTTCAAGGTTTTGATAGAACATTTTCAGTAGGAAGCCTAAAAATGTGCCCTTCATAATGTTCTGAGGATTCTCTACGAGATCCACATAAAGGGTACAAGGCCGCTCTGCCACTGGGCACTGTGCTCTCTATTTTCATGTCATCTTTTATTGTCTACTATCTCCTATTCATTTTAAAACTTACAGGCATGCTTGCCTTTTGTACTCATTTTAACCTAACAGTTAATGGAACCTCTGATTTATCATAACACTTTAGATCTTAATCATAAGGTGTTTTCTGCTTGGTACCTTTGTTTGTGTTTTAATTAGGCAGACCTTGTGCATCTCCAACCCTGGGCTTCTTTTTAATTGCCCGTATTTACATCAGGCAGACATCAAACGTAGAGAGAGAGACATTTGTAAGGGTGAACACAAAGCAACCCTTTGAAATGTCTACAGTCACATGAAATGGCATACTAATTAAAAATCTAAGGCTGCCTCTGTGATGGTAGAAGCATTTATATTTGTAACTGTGGTGTATAGACTGTCTCCATAACTCATCAACAAACAGAGGCCATAGTGTTTATTATCAGGCTCCCTACCTGTTTACAGACCACCAAGTAACCTTTCCATTCCCATTCATCAAACAGCAGAAATGCCCTGCCTGTAATTCAACACCAAATTTCAAAAGGCTAAATCATTTTAAACATTTTACACCATTTTCTTTGATCTGCACTGGCATACAGTGCACTACCGCAGATACAATGAATCTAGTTCACCAAGCTACAATTTAGCCTTTAGTTAATTAAGGTTATTGCGAATGAATATTAAACCATTCAGCCACTGAGTTTGCATTCCTCAGCTAATGGAGAAAATTTTATTTAATAAAGCTAAATTAAACATTTGCATTGCTCGTGTGCACTGTAACTACAATGGATTGACATAAGGTTTAGAAAATCTGTGTAATTTACTTTCCTTAGAAACTTTAAATTACTATTGATTTGTTAAATGTACATAAAAATAATAATAATACAAAAACAAAATGCTATAAAATGTTCTTTCCTACTGTCAGGCATTAAAAAAGATCACACTAGACCAACTTTAGTTCGTTTAATATTTCTATAATTATGTATTTTGCTTAAAAGAATTAATCAATAATTTCTCCTAAGTTTTTCTTCAAGTTTTTTCTAATGATAATTTGCTTTTTTTAATTGCCAAAATCTGACATGAATTGAAATACACCTGTGGATGTGTACAAGGAATCAGTCAAGTAACAACAAATAGAATTGTGGACCTTCACAAAAATGGCAAGCATTTAAAAAAGTTTTTAAAGGTCAATTTTGCATTAGATACATTTAATGTACCTATTGTTACCATGTCTTTTTTAAGACTTAAAATTTTTAAGAACAAATGATGGGCTCATGTGTCATGAATATGATTTGTCATTTTCTGTTTGATATTTGGTTCGAAATATATGGAGCAAAAAGCATGAATAAATACATAAATTGATAAATTAATTTTTACTAAAATAGTCACCAGAATTGAATAATACATTGTTTAAAAAAAAATGAAATAAAATAGATGAAGATGTTTTGTATAAAGAGAACATGCTGGCAGGAGCAAGTGACAGCCTGGTGCTATCACCCAGCTGCTTTTTAACGTTCCTGTTCAATATAAACATGGTTGCTTTCAGTAACAGTCTGTGCTAAGGAGTAAGCAGGAGTGAGCCCTGCCCATCCTCAGCCCACCTTCAGCTCACCCTGTTATAAACAGAAATTTTGGGGGAGTGCTGGGCTGGCTGGCCTGCTTTGCTGCGGTGCACTCAACACGCCGTGCAGGGCGTTCACCGTTAATAGTCAAGACATTCCATTCTAACACGAGTTCACTGAGGAGAACGTTGTTCGTGTCTCCATCTACTCTTTTCTCTTGTCTAAATGTTGTCTCTGTTCATTTTACTATGCTCTGTTTACATGAAGCAGCCTTTAGGTTCAATGTTTAGAGAAGTTAAATGAATCCTCTACATGTGCCGTAACAGATTAAGACTTAAAGATTATTTTTTTCGGTTTTGTCTTTTTGGGGGGGTTGTAGTGTTGGGGTAACGATAAAGCCCTGAACGTCAGTTTCTTAAGATAGGCGGTGAATTTTGAAGAGGCAACAGAATATAGCTGGGGACTTTAACAAACACAAGAGACAGAGATCTGGGATTAAGGCGGCCAAATGCCTTTGGTTTATTACTTACATATGCAGTTGTAGTCCTTAAACCTTGTTTTATTTTGTCATGTTTCAGCCACAAGTTTAATCAAATTATTAATGTTAGTTGTTTCTAATGTAATAAAAACAGAAGGATATAACAAAACTATGCCGCTTCCTACCTTTAACCTCTGCCAGCAACTCACTGGTATTGAGCCTCTCCATCTTCTCTTTCCAGTCTTTAGAAAGAAGCTTCTCCATGCAGGAGGATTCTAAAACAGAAAAGAGAAAGCAGTTAGCATTAGTAATCTGGACATTTAAGTGGGCATTGATAATGGATTGGTGCATATAGGATAAAGGTTCTGTTTCACACTTCTGTTAAATATAATTTCTCCTAACTGTACATTCAGGGTATGAGATTAAATTATGGCATTTTATCTGATAGGAAACATTAAAAGAGACTGCGGCTGAGAGTTAAAAGACGAGCCAAGGGTGGAGCGAGGAGAGAACACAGCATTGTGGTGATATCGTAAGGGCAGAGACTCACATTAAGTGGGAGGCAAGGGGTGAGACTGGGTACGTCCAAATGTTCACATAGCTGCCATTGATGAATACAATTAACATTTGTCCAGAACACAATGAATCAGAGGAGGAATGGCTGTAATCTGCCATGCTGTCGCTAGTATAGCTGATAAAGAACATACTGGGCTGCCTGACCTAGGCCTCCACCATCTCTACGCTGTGCAGGGTTCAGTCCGTTCCCATCAAAGTCAAGCACCGTTAGCAAGGCTTCAAACCTTCACCCTGAGCCACTCATTTTACAAACTCCGCCAAGTCTCGAGAACAATTATCAAGTTTTCGGTAATTCATTTGATAGACAAATAAGTATATTTTTATTGGAGATGCTTTTAGGTAAAACTTGTTCCCATGCAGAAGTGTTTTCAGTTTTGTCAGTGTAAAGTTGGGTTTGAGTCTACAAAAGATATAAAATTAGTCCACAAATTTTTTTAAATGCCAGATATTTGTTATGTGACAACATTACAATATGATAAATTATGCAAAAACTTTGAAACAAGTCTCATATATCCTCTACAGGTCAATGGGAAAAAAGGAAATGTTTTAAATAGATGTACAAATGTACGATACATGTCCTTTTATTAATATGACTTGCAAATAGAAAATCATGGACAAGTTTTGGTAATATAACAGTTGTCTTATGTTGAAAACAGACATACTGTCTTTACGGCAGTCATGTAGCCAAGAAGACGGGAAGCAGAAACTGAAACCTTTATCTCTTTAGTTGGTTTTTCTTGTTTTTTATTGAATAGTGAATGAAATACATGTCATAAAAATTGGAAAACCACGTTTTTACTTACAGTACTTACAGTAAAGAAAATATGTCACTTCTTCCTGGGGTTTTTGTGGATTTTTCACAGTACAAACATTTTCTGCTCTGCATTCAATCCCAATCAGAAACCAGGAAGAAAGCTGAATCAGTGGCCTTTTAAATGGACTATACAGAACTCTTCTAGATTCACCATTATCATTCTTGACATCAAACAAAAGTTTGTCGAGGATGTATACAAATTTTTCCTTTTATCCCTCTGTAACATCTCTTGCCCGCTTCAACAAAGCAAACACTGTTGCTTCCTCGAACAAACACAGACTTCACAGGAACGGGGAGTAACGAGGGGTCAGCAGTTCTTGTGGCCTTGTTTAAGGATGACTTTTTGGAAGATCAAGCGGAGTCGCCGTTTTGTTTGATTGTCCACTTCCTCCATGTATGATGGGGGTCAATGGGACATCTTCAGCTCAGGGTCATTATAACATTACTTCTGCTTTATTGACTTTCCAATTCCCAACTCACAGTTTGTCCCCTTGACCCTCAGAGGGGGGAGGGCTGTGTGTTCTGTGTGTGTTAACTCCCAGCGTGGCACAGACATCACAGATCTTAAAATGGGTTAAAGGGAGCAGGAATACCAAAGATCAGTCCTTCTCTTCCCTGCCTCTCACCTTTGGACAAGACAGCTTCCACTCCTATAAGAACAAACTAATTTGAATGGAGACAGGACAATTATTCTTTAAAACTAAGAACAGTCTAGCTTTTTCAAATTGTATAAAGAGAAATTAAACAAACACATCAGGCATGTGTTGCATAAACACACATGCTCCCTCTCCCCGCACACACACTCTTATAACAGATGCTTCTCCAGCACTTGATCATTAAGGAATGTACCAACAGTTGGAGATAATGTGGTGCCAGCTCCCATTCTACTCCAGTTCTCCCCCACCCTTCCACCTCCCTCCCGGGAGAGCCGTCACTCCCTCGCTCCCTACATCCGCATAACCAGGCCAGACTCGACCTGTCAAGTCCTCCTGTGCGAGAGACCACAGCTGGAATGCAATGCTCTCCTCCCTGAGCTTCCACCTGAACGAGGTGAATAATGACCCCCAGATAAGTCTGCAAAATAACTCTCAAAACACCTTTCAGTGTTCGAAGAGGTGCGGACAAAATCTGGCAACCAAAAAAGGTTTTGAGGAAAACACAGAAACTTCTGCACAAGTGTGTAGTTGTTTTTTTAAGTAAGTGAATAAAAAGTCTGGCTTTTTTCAAACTGTCCTTGTACAGTCTATTTTCCTTCAAGAATGTGGATTAATAGAAGGAAAGTTATTTCAGTTGTTAAAATGCATGTCTCTTTTCCCTGGAAAAATCAGCAATGCCAATGGAAACAATGTTCACTATCAACACACTAATTACTGTCAGGTTCTTATGGAAAATATCAAACATTGATCCATTGTGTATTTGACAGAGAGCAACAGCTTATGTCAGGCAATGCAGTCAAATCTGACTTCTGACCAAACCTCATGATTTTAACTGGTCTTCCTGAACTTCCCAAAGTTTTGTTTAAAGTTACATTTTAAAGTAGGACATAACTTTCTAAGGAATAAGCTCAAACAACAGACGAGCCGAGTAAGTTTATTTTTATTTTCCTATGGGGGCTATTAAATCTCTCACACCCCCACCACTTCAACTTTTCCCCCCCTCTCTCAAGATAAAACACTATGTGGCTGGGGAGCAGGTCATTCAGCTGGGATGAGAATGGAATGAAAACAATAGGCCTTATCAGACTCCTATTTACATTTTCCCAGCGTCCCTGCAGTAGACAGCTTGGCTTGTCACCAAGCCCAGATCGCCCCTCTGGACCCGGACCAACTTCCTCCAGCCCCAGCTATTCTACAGTCCCTACGGACCCTCGCCTGGCACGGACCCCCTCCGCTCTGCAGCTAGCACAGATAACAACATACAAGACAAAACTACTAGAGTGTCTGTCCAAGACATGTTCCCATTGAGAGAGGAATGGCTTCTGGACTCCTAAGCCTGTCTGAGTCTCATTGTCTCCTCTCTGGGGGTGGTGGTATGTAACTGGAAAAATGCCCTGAACCCTTTCTTAAGTTTCCAAATGGCAGTCAGAAGAAAGTGAATAGCATTCCCTGACTTACTACTGCCAAATTCAATATGCTTACCTCTTATCAGACGTGGCATCAGTGGTATACAGGATTCCTATGCAGGCACTCTGTGATCTTCGTTATGTGGGTGAAGAGACGATGCAACGTAGACACCTAACGCTGAGATAAGTTGGCAAGATAACACTTTTTCTCTCTCTATTTCTTCGCAGTAATAAAAATAAATGCAATGAACGACACAAATCTTAAAAAAAGAAGATTGTTTCTAAGTTGATATGTGGCATAAGCAAAACTTGATAGCAATTAAAACCCATTATGTCATGATTAGTGTAAGCTAAAAAGTACAGCATAAATCAAGTATTTGTTAGAGTGCCAGTCTATTCTATAATTCTTAAATAATTTTCTACCACATTTTTGTTTCTCAGATAGCACCAATATTAACACTATCTAAAGGAATGTTAAATAAATGCTCACATATCAGTGTAAACATTTTTGTGGTTTGTTTGTTTATTTCTGGAATACCAATTGATTAAACTACATACAAAGATTCAAGTTTAAGATTGTTATAACCATTTACTTCAAACGCAGTGTTTTATAAATATACAAACAGCTTGGGCAGCCATTTCTTGAATAAAATGGTTGAAAGAACTTAAGAAATTTATGATTAGATTTCTTCACATGCCTATCAATCTGGTTTCACTCGGGTGAGAAAAAGACAAAATATGTCGTTCTAAATCAAGACCTAGGTCTCTAGAAATATTCATTAATATCAAGTGAAGTGTCCTTTTGTAATTATTGTTTTAAATAATCATTACAAATAACAAACCCAAGTTCAAATAAGTGATTAGACAATCAAACTGCAAAAAAAAATAGTCCAACATAAAATCTACAAACTAAAATCTACAATAAAGGTTAATGATCTTACACATATTAAGTTACTAAATTAGACACATGAAAAAAAAATGTCCCATCTTTTTTCTCTAATGCAACTAAAACTGAACAGCATTGCTTCTTGACATTTTCAGTTTTACTTATCAACACTTTCAATCCCTTAAACCTTTAATAAAATTGTTGACGCAACACAAACCCACCATCATGTTTCCAATGACCATGACCGCCTCAAAGCATAAAAAAACAGAAAGAAATGGTTTGTTACAACATGCAGCACAAGGTGTTTTATTACCCTTGGTTGTTAGCAGTGAAAGCGTTTCCACAGATTGCCACCACATTCTGAGTCTCTCTGTACTGTTCTCCCGGGAGAAAGATGATACTTGTGTTTGAGTGTTTGTTGTGTTGAAAAGCCGTTGGTAGAGAAAAGAGAGCTATTTGAGAGAGTCAACTTAGCCATAAGACATGGGTAAGACACTGAAAGACTCCCCCTTCACCATTGGCCTTGTACAGTATATCAGTTGTCACAGCCTCCAGGGAAAATGTGTAATTAAGAAATCAATGATCAGCTGACACTGACAATATAAATAACTTCCTCTCCACAATAGAGCAGATTGGACATTAAGGGAAAAAGGGGGACCAATTGGCTTTAGCAGAAATGTACATAGGGAAAACAAAAATGTATTTATTTCAGTTTGTACAAATTAAAAAGTTAAAATAAAAGGGGTCACAAACAATGTATGTTAAAACAAGGAAGACATACTTAACCAGTTAAAATATTTTATTTAATACGGTAAGATAAACAATCCTATTAATACAAATACAAACAGATCATATGAAATAAGTCCATAATTTTTTGTGTTTGTGTAAAAATAGTAAAATGGCAAACAAGAAAATGTTGCAATAGTGAAGTAGTTAAAATATGCCTGAATTTGGAGACTCAAGCCTTCCCCTTAAAA
The DNA here is from genome assembly GCA_032876305.1 of Orestias chungarensis. Lineage (NCBI taxonomy): Eukaryota > Metazoa > Chordata > Actinopteri > Cyprinodontiformes > Cyprinodontidae > Orestias > Orestias chungarensis. The sequence continues at coordinate 990,780 of JAVLVB010000047.1, forward strand.
ACATCAGCTAATTTAGAATTAACAGCCTATAGGAAAGTTTCTCAAGGACAATTTCCTGCATACCAAACATTTCAAGGTGAGTAAAGTGTTGTTTTTTTGCTCAGTTTCTACTCCAATGACTTGTATGACCTGCTCACTGCACAAGTTTCCACTGCTGAAGAAAAAGACACGAAAAGTCTTATTAAACGTAGGTAGCAAAACATATGAACAGGTGAATGAAAAGCAGGGGGAAAATAGTCTGTGAGATGAAATCAAAATTGATCTCATCAAATCTTACACCGCACCCACTTTTGGAAATTGGAGGTGGGAAGACCATGATTTTGAAATATTTTCCAGTATGATGTATTTGGTATTTAATTTTATTTTTTGTATGCGTTGATTTTATAAGTTGTTATAGACATCTGTGAATTCAAATCCACAGCCGCTTTATGGTTAAGATGGTATACTTGTTTTCGCTACTGTGTACTGTAATTATAAAAAGGCTATACAATTTGATTTATTTAGAAGCAATAAAGCTATCACGTTAGCACAATTAACTCAATCTCACCCGCAACCCTAAACCATATTTTTAAAAATGACATCGTTACATTTGCACTTATGTAAACCTGTTTAAAAAATGGTAGTAAAAAAAATAAATGTCAGAGTCTTAGTGAGACAATAAAAGGTTAACTTCCAATTCATCATCCAATCTGTCCGGTGTGGGAGACAAACCAAAAGTCGAGCAGAAAACCACTGTGACACACTGCAAGAAGTCCTTTGAATATCTTAATCATAGGCACACTAAAAACAAGACCCCGTCATCAAACCAAATAAAACATAATAATTACAAGAGGCAGACAGGGAAGTGAAATCCTGAGAGAAAACATGTTTTTGTCATTCAGCCGGTAGTACCCGAGACAACAGCTGTTGGATTCTGCAAATACTCCTGAAGTCTCCATAATCACGCTGTTATTGAAGTGAGGACAAAAAGGGCACTAATTGCATGGGAGCAATTGGAACGCAATAGGTTACACACCCGGGTGATGCTGCACAATGCGAACTCTAAAGAGGGAGCTTCAAAAGGGGGAAAGGGGAGAAAAAAAATCAGAGCACAACACAGCGTTGTCGCTCATTTTTTGGGCAATTACCTTTCCTCGTTGTCAACAGTTAGAAAAACATTCTCCATTTCCAAGAGACTTCTTTAGCAAAGTTAAATAATTCCATGTTTTTTACTATTATATGTGATGGCATGCATATATAAAGAAGTCCAGCTTTTTTCTTTGCTGTCACTGTATGAGCAGAGCACCTGCACTTGGCGGTGGGCTTTCCTTAAGTGACACCTATTCATTATTCCACTTGGTGAACATTACTGTTAGTCACCTTTAGTCCATCCCGACAGTTGTAAACAGTGCCTATGTATTGCAACTGTATTGCAGTTAAGAAGTGCTTCATCAGGGAGAATAGAAATCACTGTTGTAGTCTTGCTGGGTCCTGTACCCAAGCCAAAATCAGTTGTTAGCCTCTTAAACGGGTTAGGGGTCAGGAAAAGATTGTGCTTTTTTTTAAGTCCGAGGTCTTTTCATGAACAAGCATTTGAGGCTTTGGGAAAGCTTTGCTGAGGGCTAAGATTGGATTAATAGTTAAGTACAAATGAGTTTGGACTTTAAATACTCAGTTTGTTTCTTTCATGATTGAAAACATGATTGGATATGTTTAAAAAGGCGGATGCCAAGTGAGCTGCTTCACACCTTCATCCAGAGGTCGTCCAATATAATTTAGAGTCTCAGCCGGAGTTTATGTTGCGCCCGATAAAATATTCTCTGCTTGATCATTGTTACACAAACAGTTTTTCAGTTATTTGATGATTCAACAATTAAATTAAATATATGTTAATTATGTGTTTAGCTTCATATGTAGTAAATGAGTTCCTTTATATCATTTGATAAATAAAGGTATTTTAGAAATAGATTATATGTCTTTTTTATTTTTCATTTTGTTTGTTCCTTTATTCTTTAAATAAGGACATGCTTCAAGCCCCACCTCCAATTTTAAGTCATTAAATGTTAAAAGAGCAAATTTAGGGCATTTTAGGGAGTATTAAATATTTTTGAGTTTCACTACTGATTTGTTTGTTCCTATTTAAATAGCTTGGTGAAAAGTCAAAAAAGTGTCAAATTTGTTGGTTTATCCTCCGAATGTGAAGGTTAATCAGAAATGAAGTAGGTGTATATTTTATCATTAGTAAATATTATTTTTCATTTTTGACAAGATATTTGTGTTAGACAAATTTATCTATGTTACATGTGTATATGTACACATATTTCATTCAAACACAACAAGTAAACATTTAAGCCTGTTAACCAGGAGTTAAACTACAGCTGTTTATCAGAAAGGAGCTTTAATAGGAATGCACTGTTCACAGGATGAACACTTTTCAAACTCCGGCACAAACAGAAAAAAGGAATAAAGAGGCTTTAAACTATGGCAGGTTACCATCAAATTCAAACTGTAAATATATGCTTGTGCATTGGGCCAAACCGGTGTAAAACTATTTTCTGTTAACACAAACACCGTAGCAACGCATAAATGATTTTTTTTCTTTTTAACCGGCCTTAGTTCTTCTGCAAGGGTAAGCAAATTGGCTTCCATGGGCAGAAATGTCCCCACGTCCCTCTTGTCTTGATCTTCACTGACCAACATGTTAATCCTACAGGGTTGACCTGTCCGTTTCGAGGCGCCGTCTATGCACACAGCACCCTGACCTTTCTAAATAGGACACGTGTCCATCAAGCATATATGAATTAAGCATCCCCTAGAGATTTCACCTCCTGAGCCAAGCAGCATGTGACCTCTCCCAATCCATTTTACTGCGGCACTCTGTGGCAATCAGCCTTGAATTATTAAAGTGAGCAGTGAGCAATGATCAATTCATTGTGGCCCTTACTCGCAGGCTGCCCCACTGTACTTCAGCAGAAATGACATTGAGAACACTTGAGTATGCATCCAGACAATGCACATAAATGTGAAATATGTCAGACTCAATTTGTCAATAATCATAACCGTACAGGCTGAGGCCATATGCAGGCTAATCCCACTGAAATGCTGTTAGATAATAGTGCTGTGAGCAGGTTTCACTAGTGTGGGGTCTTACGATGGCTTTATAAGGAGAAAGAACAAACAATGTTACTGCATCTTCTTCTATTTAGAAACACTTGCGTTTCTCTCTTTTTTCACAGTTATTTTGTGCATAGTTTTATTCATCCACAGCTCTTAAAAAAAAGTGATGGAGAAAAACTAAGAACACATACGTTTGGAACTTGAATATAGGGGATAGTAATACAAAAAAAGCACCACACTCAATCAAAACTTTGAAAGTAGAAGACGAGGAGCCAAGATAAACCAGTACTCAGAGCCCCCAAAACTGCAATCTCCTCTTAAGCCGGAAAGTGGCAGCTGGCAGAACAGCTGGTGAATAGGATTAATGTCAGAAGAATGAAATAAAACTCAACATATGTCCGAGCCTGAGGTGTTGGGACTGTGCGTGAGTGTGCCCCCGATGGATGCCATGTGTGCAGCTGGAAGGAGCTGCTGTGCTGCTCTCCTTTCTAACCTACAAGGTCACTTTTAAGAACTAGGATCATTAAATGCTTGGATGGCGAAATTAACTTTTCATTCCCTAATCTCCTCACTTCTTTTAAGTTTCTCATTGGGTTGCAAAAGAGTTAAAAGAGCTAAAATGATTGAAAGGTTTTTTGCACTTAAAGTGAGACAGAGCGGATGTGATTTTAAAAAGAAATTTGTGGTAAAATAAATAATTTGGATTATTTTTACCTTTCTTATCTTTGAAGTGAAATGGTCCCTATGACATGTTGCTGGTATTTTTAAACAAGGCTATTATTATGCAGATATACTGCTGAAACTGAAAGACAAGTGTGTTTGGTTTACTGGAAAGAATTAGTAGACATTACCTCTGGATTTTAAGCAGATTAGGGGGGAACCCATTATATGAGTGGAAACATGTCGACTCAATTTTATTTTATGATTTCCATTTGATGTTAGCAATCATTACACTCCATGCACTGTAATAAATGATAATAATTTCCTACAAAAAATGTAATTACTGGGTACCTTGCATTGGGAAGATTTTTTTTTTAGGGCGTTTGGGTACCCAGCAATTTAACTGTCAGACATAAAGTTGCCTGCTAATCAGTGCTCGAAAACATTCACATTTATTCATCTATGTTAAATTAATACATGTGTGAAGAAAACCCGGATTACTGTGATCATAGCAGTCCAGTGTGATTTAGTAAATTAATGGGTGTGTGACTCCATGAGGACAAAAAGGGACTAATAGGATCCGCATGAATGCATTACAGTTTAAAGTGAAGCCAAGTGTCTGGTTTACTTACCAAAACTTTATTTTCGGAACCCTAAGTTAAAGTGTGTTTGTTTTTTGTTTTTTTAATGTCATGATTCTGGGACAGCTTGTGATACTTACAACTGCAAATGTGTTGGAAATTTCTGCAGCTCTTTTAATTTACTTATATTTTCTCATTAAACAACAATTTAAAGAAAAAAAAGTTGCATAATTACAGTTGTGTACTAAAATACACAGCTAACTGTTTACTAAAATGCCAGATTTACACATAATGCTAACTGGACCTGAACACCATGGGTCACTGTTTTTAATAGTTACTCACCTCATAGTTACTTTTGAAGAAATTAGAAATATATGTAAAAAACAAATAATATTTTGCATACTGTAAACAAATATCAAATTCTCCATATAAGATACATTAAATCTATTGCCACTAAAAAAGATTAAAAATTAATTAATTGGTTTTCTTAAAAGCATAGCATTTTGGTTTAGAAAAATAACAATACCATCCATCCCCTTCCTATAGGATGCAGGTAGGTCAGCAACCTGCTGTGGAGAAATGTGGCTTTTAAATTTGGTCCAGGTCAAATGGGAAGCAACCAGAGTGTCACGCACCCAGGAATAATATGTACAAAAAAGCTATAAAAGTGGGAAGAATATGAGTAGGCTGTCAGACAGTGTAAAAGTGCAGTAAAACAATTACAGTTTTGTCATGAACAGCAAATAAAAAGTTTTGCTTTGATAAATTATTCATTCTTGTTTGACACCAGGAGGAACTTAGTGACCTCCATCATGAGCAATTGGCAATACAGCAACATCTTGCATCTTAAACTGCCACTCATTGCAATCTCGAAAATTACACTGGAGGTTCAGCTTAAGAGTGATGATATTCATCTTTTGATTATTATGGTTGGCACCCACACTTCGCAATGCAATAAAACTGAGTTCTGCTAATTTCTTCTGACATTTTCATCACACCTACTCATGCTTGTAATGTTATTGAACAAGGGGTGGGGTGAAACGTAGATGGAGAGGAAACGTGTGTTTTATCAAAGCTGATTAAATAGTCTCTTTGTTCAAGACATCACTCATTAGCGTTTACTGCAAGATACTCGTGCTTGCCAGTTTTAGGCGACAAGTAACAATGCGAATATGTTAATAGGTTCCATCTGTACAACTTGTCAGGTTTTATCCAGTCAGGCTGCATGGCTAACGTACTTGTGAGTTGCAGAGCAAGTCTGAAATGTGCTCTGAAATCATTAGAGGCCCGCAGAGGCCGTCTGTGCTCGGGGTGTGAATTATACTCACACTATTTTGATCCTCGGTCAGATGACAACATGGCTTTTGTCAAGGTATGTGTAGAAATTGCCTGGGGGCAGAATGCAATGGCTAGGACAGTGATACTTACTTGGTACACCGTGGGATGCCAAGAGTAACAGTACTGCAGGTTCACATACACACTTGCTCCCGTTGTAGAATACCCTGTTCTTTCTATTTCTGACTACCTCAGCAATGCCCTCACCAGCGCTATTCCCACTTTGTGTAATTTGACTGCGTATAACCCTCCTCATGTTTCATATTATGGCAAAACAAGGTTGTTATCTCCCACTGCCAAGCCTATATGGTCTACAGGCAAATATAGCCGCATTAATAGCTTCTGCCTTCTTATGTGTCAGCACTGCTCACTTTCTGTGTCTCTCCAAAAATAGTCTCAGAACTGTTGCTGATTTAATCACCTGAATATTTATGTATACCAAGGAGGTGAAGCCATTTTGTTTATTTAAATAAACAACACATCATAATCCGAACTTTGTTGAGGCAGCAATGCTGCATTGCTTCCTGTCTTTCCATCCCATTCATTAAAAATGCGGTGGATGAGCGATACCTACAGCCAACGTGTGGACTTCTGAATATACACAGACAAGTGAGGCTCTGTGTAACCCTGGCTGTGATTTGTCTCTAAGAGTCACCCATTTCCTCCCATCAAGGGGTTTCTGTGCGACTTGTAAACCAAGATCACAATGGAAGTTTTGTGCTGCGTGGGTGCAGGGGGACACACAACAGCTGAAAACCGGGAAGATGGTCCCTGGAATGCTCTGCAGCAGTTGCTACTGTTGACTAATCGGAATATGAGAAGTAGGGAAGGTGATCTTGAATGCAAAGAATGGATCATTGAAGAAGCAGCTGCTTGTTTTGTCATCTGAATGACCAAGACAGCAGAAAGGGTTCCCGTTTTGAAACTGGCAACAAAATCTGCTCCTTAGCTTGTGTAAAGTAAAACCTGTGCTGACCTCCATCACCCCATGGGGACAGGCCTGTGTTATGTGACAGCTCTGTTTTGGAACAGATAGTAAATACATAATTCAGCAGTGGACTGGGCTCTCTGCTCTGACTATTCCCCTCATGCAACCACTCCATTTAGCAGTGAGCTCTGATCTTAGCCTGGCACTAGAGCAACTTTGTCACTGGAGAGTGAAAAAGGGTGGGAGGAAAAAATCAGAGGAGGAGGAAATTTTTTTATCTGGCCCGGATAGGGTCAAAAAGATGACGTGGGAAAACCAAGAGAGGGAAAAAAGATAGACAAAGCAAAACAAAGACAAAAAGGAACACAACTGAAAAGCTGGGCGGAGAAAACGGTCCATGTGTCAGATTTGTAAAAGTTCACATGTCAGGCTGGCAGGCAGCCCAAGGCATACAGCCGAAAAATCTATTTAACATCAGCCTTACAGGGTGACAAGAGGGTTGATTGGCAGAAAGCGCAGAGCCACTTTTGATCATGTGTCCTAACAAGCGATTCCAGCTCGTGTCTCTTCAGCCTGAACAGATCTACATTACCTATTCAAACAAAAGTGACAGACCAGAGAGCTGCTCCACTGAGCTGCTGCGCCATGCTACAGGCCAAGAGAGATTACACACACAGGAAGACCCCCACTGGCACTTGTGGAACAGGCAAGCCCAAAAATTTCCACCCGATCAAATAGATTCTGAATTTAAGAAACCGGCTCATATGTATTAACAGAGACAACAGATTATTAAAAAGCCTAAATACAGCATGAATGAGAGATGCTTGAAAGATGTTTGATTTTTGAATCGATTCTGACACAAAGGTCCTGGGCTGCTGCTGTCCGGAAGGTTGCAACAGTAAAAGAGAGCAGAGAGCAATATGTGAAGTATCAGCAGGCAACTAAATGGGTTTCCAGGCTGATTGCATATGCATGGAGTCAGTGGCTCATACTCGGATCATTATAACAAAGATTCCTATTAATTAGGTGAGATAAAGGAGAACCAGATGACATGGCAGCTGCTGAAGAGACGAGAGGGTAGAGGGGTGGGAACGAAAAGAGGAGCAGTGAGAAAGCTCCTCAGTCTTGTTTGGAAAGATGGAAAAATACATTTATGTGAAAGATTGTATAACCTAAGTTTAATTCAAGGCAAGTTTGAGAAAATAAAAAAATATATATAAGCATCTTAAATTCTGCATTTAACGCAGATAAAGGTACAAAAACAGATCTGTTGACACAGTCAGCACCTGCAACCAATTTCCAATGAGCCTTCATGTAAAGTCAGCAGGAGCCTTGACACCGAGGGGGAACAGTGTAACAACAGAGTCAAGAGTTCATCTGCGCTAATCAGACCACAAGCCTTAGAGCCGATCCTATTCTCTAACATAGCTTTTACCCATAGCGGAATCTCATTACATGGCATGTTGTAATAGCGGATAATGACCTGGAGCTACTCACACAATGCAGATCACTCCCCCACACTCAACCTACTGCACAGTCATTATACAGTGATAATACACAGCCTGGCCGGGGGGATTACACTAACAAATAGAGAAGACAGGTCTAAATGGTGACTTGGAATCAAACACAGTTCAAATATATAAATCCTGTGCCCAGACACAATTAGTCCAGCGCTGCTTTTTGTCACAGGCGACAGTCAGGATACCTACCGCTGTAATAGGGGACTTTTTTCTCACTTACCATTAAATATTTTTCAACCTGAGATTAAAAAGCAAGCGGCAGCAGTTTGCATGGTGCTTTAGTCCCTCTTGCTGAGTTAATTAGGCGTGACTCCGTCAAAGGGCTTCAGGTTTTGATTATTCTGCAAGAGCACATACAATATCCAAAATATCTGTCCTAAAACAGCGATGTGATCTTAAATAGAGTATAATTTTTTTTCTTGTTCTTTGCTGCACAAACATGTTAGGAAAGCAGTTATAACACATATATTGTACAAATTATTATGCTGTTTTTACAGTTCATGTGGGAAAAATGTCCTTTGTCAAATATCCCCTGGCTATAAATGTTCTCTGTGATTTTTTCTTAAGAAAACAGCCTTGAAATTTTGCCAGATCCCTGTCATTTGTCATAGCTGAGCAATAGTAAAAAACAATATTTACTGTTATGATCATTTTCAGAGGCTGAACATCAAAATCTCACCCCAATCATTTTCATTTAAAAGATTTTATTTCTAATATTATTCAGTAACCCCTCCCCCCAATTGCAAACATAGTTTGATTGTACAAAAATGAATGAATAAGCTTTTGTGTGCGGTTTCATGTAAAATAGCTACTTTATTTTGAAGTGTTCAAGAAAATATATTAATAAGGGTATGAACAGCAGCTGTCAAAAGTATACACAAACCAGGAAAAATTGTAAATAATATAGTGACAAATTCTTTTAAAAAGTAAGATATTCTGCATTGTTCACCTGATAAGAAATGTAAAACACAGAAAAGTGCAACTATCAGCGTAAACCTTAAAATTTGTTGAAACACATTTGAATGTCATTTCATACATACAACCCTTACAGGATTTTTTTTTGTCAGCTGAATTGACTAGAATATAGTCACTTTATATAAAAAGAAAAATCTTTACAACGCATTACTGGGAGTGTGTATACTTTTCTGCAGCACAGCATAAATAGTAACATTTTATTTGTTTAGGACAGAGGCCTTGTTCTAATTCTAGTCATTATAGAGAATTCCTGGCGTTCTAATGTAAAGAGCAAGTATTTTTTTAAATTATAAAAATTTTCAGCTGTATATAGACTAAAATAACAAATACTTCTTTCAAAGGATTTTTTGTTCTGACATTCCAACAGTGTGTTTTACCTAGCTGCAGCATTTTACTTAATAATAAAAGATAATAAAAGATCAGCATATTTATTTTTGGGGTTTAGAAACTAATTTTGTGTCTGAATCGCCAAGAGAACACTTCCTAAAAGCTGCAACTGGAAGCTGACGTCGGGTCACTCGTCCTTGTCTTTGGGACAATCATAAAGACTCAACGCACAAGGATTACTGTTGACTTACACATTATTGATTCATACTTTAGTGCATTATATTAAACTGTTCTAACTGCATGTGAATCAAAACAAGGTCACCTTGGCTTTTTATAATGGTAGCTATTTTTCTTTTAGCATAATACTTAATTCTGACATTTTTAACTCTTGACAAGTACTGTCTAGAGGCTTATCCATAAATAATGCATTTACAATACCTAGTAAATAAACATGGGGCACAATCGTTAGCCCTGCTGGCAACTGGACCTAATAAAGCTTTTACAGCAAAGGTGACTATTCAGCTAAATGCAGCTTTCTCTTCTGGGAGGACATTTTCATTCATTAGCACAGTCACATGCACTTAAAGCACTTTAAGGGTTTTGAGATGGAGAGTAAAGGTAGAAGGATGGAGAGGGTGAAAGGGTAAAAATATAAAGAGGAAGGAATTCTCCGAAGGAATTACACCTATAATATTGAGCAATGTCTATTGTTAGAGGGTTTATAAGGCATTGTGGTAAATGAGGAATTGTGGTTCATACTATTGTAAAAAAAGCCATGAAGGTAATAGAACATATCACTTTCTATTAAAATAGGATATTCCATGTCTGCTTTTTCTTGCCTAAAGGTCAATTTGATGTTGAAATAAGTAAAAAAGAAAATATTTTAAATGAATAAATAATAACAGTATTAAAACCTAATTAAATTTTTGCTTACGACATGTAAGACATGTCAAATAAAAAGTAAAAACCTCACATTAATCACAGGTGGGGAAATTGTTTAACTAGCCCAGAGTGTCTGAGAGATGGTCAGTCTTAGCTTTAACCAGTTTATAAAATATTTAAAATATTTAAAATAGTTTATTATTTAAATAAACTAGGAATTTTCCATGGAAAAAGTCTTGTGTTTCTGAACAATCTGAATCTACCTAAGGCAAGAATGGTAGAAGATAGTAAAGAGGCTCTGGGGAGCTCTGTGAACCATTTTCAGACAAGCACAGGAGCAGCAGAGTCAATTTATATGCTTAAAAAAGCTTTATATTAGTTTTCTCTTGTTGTTGTTGATTATGACATGCTAGACACATCATTACGAGAATAAATGGGTTCTTCTATGCTTTCTTCTACTTCCTCTAATTGGTTAATCCAGCCTTTTTCATTTGCAATAGTGTCCCTCTCCATAGACAAAGACAAACAATTATGATTTCTCCAACATTGCTGTTAACTTCTTTTGGAAGCAGTTTGCGAGGGTCTGTTTCCCACCGTTTTGTAGTAATCACTGATCATCACCACAGAAGCTTCCTTGAGGGCTCTCCAGAACAGAGCAATTCTCAGGTCTCTCAGTGTGGGGACAGAATGCTGAACTTCATATGGCTCTTGTCTTTTGCTGGGTTCCCCGCACGGAAGCTAATCTCCTCTTACATGGGAGTGTATTTTTGGTGAGCAATAGTAAAATGATACAAGGCGCATGAGGCGAACAACGACACTACTATTAACAGAAGATTCGAACAGCTGTATGGCCGTCAGAAGCATCCTCTCCTCTCCCTGGTAACATACGGCCCTGGATTACAGGCTGCACTTGACCATTTAAATTGCTGCAACAACCAGCGTTCAGCAGATGGGCCATATTTCCATAAAGTCCACTGTCACCACCGAGAGCACTAATGATGCTGTTGCTGCTTCTTTCCACAAATAACAAAGCAAACATTAATGTCAACCTAGACTTAAGATATAAGTCTTAGCAAAATGTTTTAGATGCAGAAATATATTATTATAATTTACGTAGTTACAGTGAAGTGCTATATTTGAATTTTTATTTATTACTATGACAGAAGGCAAGTTGAGCTATGTAATTTTTTGGATAAAAAAAGCCCCTAAATGGCACGATCTTATGTCTTTTACATATTAGAAAACGCTTAGAAAAATGTTCGGTTCTATTAAGAACTCCATATGAATACCAAAGGCAGATATGCCTGTTCAATAAATAAATGGTACAATAATGTGAAAAAAGTAATCAGTTAGTCATTGTTCACAGTGTTTAGCACTGGTGCATATTTCTATTACACACATCACTGTATGAAACCAATAACAAACCGACACAAAAAAAATCAGCATCGGCCTGTTTTCACTTTCGAGGAGACATCTGTTTTTGTTATTTTTTAATCCCACTAAACAACAAGTATTGGATTACCGGTAAAAAACTTTTAAACTCTATAAGGAATCTTCAATAACAGAGTATTTAAAAAAAAAAAAATTTTCTGGGGTTTGAAAAAAGGAGTATTTTTTAGCAAATCAAAATTGTTTTGACAGGTAGACTTTTTTTTACAATTACATGCTGGATATTTCTTAGTTTTTAAGGTGACATTGTCCATTGGTTCATTTACTTTAAGATTTTCTTAAACATGTTTTAATCAGATGTGCTGTTAATTGTTGCTTACAATATTTGATGATAAGTAACTGAAGCTCTGTATGGTCAATTAAATACAATTTAATAAACAAAATTCAAAATTTCTGCAAATAATTTAAGTTTATTTTTATTCCCTAGATTGATGGCTCTGTCTGATAATATCTAAATAACAACACAAACAATCAGTCATGTGAGGGTGTGGCGGCATAATTATTTGGTGAGAGGTCTGTGATGCTCTTTTATAAAGATCGCCACATGCACACTTAAAAAAAGAAGTGGTAAATAATTTTTAGGCTAACAGAGGTCTAATTTATTCGTCTGATGAACTGCTTAAGCTAAGAGCTCCCCAGACACTAAATGAGACACATGCGTTCCCAAGGGGGTTTAACATTTGATTGGATGTAGTTATATTACTACAGCCCTAATTAAGAAGGGGGATGTGTTTCAGAAGCTCTTTCAAATATTTGTTTTTCCACCATACTCTTGATAGACTCCAGGCTGTGGGAGGAAGAGCCTAACACGGTGTAACGGGCGGAGACATGACAAAGACCTAACAATCTTATTACAGGTGGAATTCTTGTTCTCTCTGTCACTGCTTGCTTTGGGAAAAATAAAAAAAATTACTAATTAGTCACATCAATCAGGTAAGATACTCTAAAGGTTTTGGGCTATTTGAGTGAAGCCATCTTTGATGTGTGTCACAGAGTGAAAAGTGTTCTGTGTAGAAAAATAAGAAAAAAAGGAGGTAATGTTCCAGGCATATGGTCAGCACTCCGACTTTTATAGTCAAAGAGTTTGTCTTGGCATGAAATAAAGGACCACACTTATGCCAAGGAGTGCTGCCACACAGTCTTTGTCACATTTGAAATTGTTCATAACAAAGTGGAAATACTGTAATAGCATTGATCCTGAACCGTGTGAGCCTATATGAGTGTTTGGTGTGAAGACGAAAAGCAGAAAAGAGGCAGCTAGTCGATGCATATTTTGGAAAAGTGGGATTAGATAGTAGGACCAAGACCTTCCAAAACTCACATTCCAAAACACACTTACACAAGGAGACATACCATCTTGCTCTGTCTTTGTCATCTCCTCCAACTTCTTCTGCTTCAGAGAGTCAACAACGTCTGCCAGGCTTCCTTTGCGGCGCTCCGGAGTCCCGAATGCTGATCCGCTCAGCAGGTCACTGCGCTCCCGGGCCCCCTCCTCAGGTTTGTGTGGAGAAGTGGAATTGTTCCGGAAGGAGTACAGGGAACATACTTTATTGCTGTCAGGTTCCTATAAGACAAAAATAATAATAATGTCAGAAGAGGAGGCAACATAGGATGTATGTTTAATGATAAGCCTGTAGCTCCACTGTCAAAGCTCTTTGAGTTTTTAATCAGTTTTTTTTTCTTCTGAAATAACATGATTGCCGGAGGTGTTTGTGCATCGGAGTGATTTGGCCAAAATCAAAATGCTCAACTCTAGCTTTCATACAGCAGCTTCTGTATTTTCAACCTTTTTGTATTCTGGTAAATGAGAAATGGCAAATGAAAAATTTAAATGAAATGATGAGGTATCCTTTCATAGAGCATATCCATAATCTGTTAAGGCTTTGCTATTCATATGCACAGACTATACAGGGAAACCTCCAAACTAAATTGCAGTAGAGAGTGCATTTGTGTAAAGGTGACTGCTGCGTAATTTGCTCATTTTCCAGAAAAGGCCTGTTTTTATCCGAGTGCCTGAAGCATTCGTAAATCTGAGTCCTGTCTGGGGCTGTTGTTGTTTTTCTGTCCCACCTGTGTATGGTTTAGTATTTAACTGGGGGTCCCATCTGTGGCTGACTGGCTGAGTGCTCCCTGTGCACAAACAGAGACATAAAGAAAAGCGGGGAAGGAATGGGGGACGAAAAGATTTTGGAAGAGTATAGTCGGCACAAAGACCATGGCAGAGGCCTGCGTATGACATAAGGTGGTGTTAATTCTGGATTCTGGAGTCTAAGAAAGCAGAAGGTAGTCATGCAGTCAGAAGTTGAAGCCTTTAACGGGGGAACAGTTATCTCTGATTTAAACTTTGGCCCATGTGCTGAAGAGAATAAACACAGCAGACATCTGTATCAAACACATGCTCCACATTTATCATAGAATAGTCTGATAACATGGGATATTACAGCTGTCACTGAGGGATAAACCAAATACAGCCAGATAATCCCAAATAAAGAAATCCTGGAATGCAGAAAATAGCCCAGAATGTGCCAAAATCTCATCTCCATGTGGTATTATAAGGAAAGGAGCACAGGGCGGTTTGGTACCAAGTGGCAGAAGGGCACGACCATGGCACAGCACCTCCCAGAGCTGAACTGGACGGCTATGTAGCCTACCAGAGACCGTGGAGAGTGCTTGAGGGGAGTGGAGAAGTGCTGGGTTAATCAGCTGGCACAGGTTCAAGGCACAGCCCACACAGACGCATGGCACTGCAATGGAGCCAGGTAATCAGCAAAGGCAACCCTCTCATTCCTTCCACCTCAAGCCTTCCCCTCTTTTTTTTCATCATGCTGTTGTCATGTAGCTCTCCATCATACCATTCCTCTGTTTTGCTCATTTTGTCTTCGGCTGTTTTTCTTCCAGGTGTCTATTCATTCTGGTATTTTTTAGTTTAATCCACAAAAATAAAGACAGAACCATAAAATTGTCCAAAAAAAGGGAGAGGAAATTGTGAGAGGGTTTTTTAACAGGGAACTAAGAATGTATTTTTACCCCGAATGACCTCTGCAGATGATATTCAAGTTTACTCCCTCCATATATTACAGAATAATGTGCGAGTTGTCCAAAACAAACAAAAACTCTAAAGGAACAATAAACAGAATGAATAGTTCCCTCACAATGTTGCCATCCTTACCTCTCAATTTCTAATACTATCGTTTAGAATACTTTTAGGACTTAACTATTTTTATTGTAGTGCATGCATACACCAAGATATTTTGTATTACAGCAACAAAAACCAAAAGGAGGCACAAACGGGTTAAAAAATACACCTTTCTGTGGTATCATTTACAGAAGAGTTTGAAATCCTTTGGTTGACCCTTAAATTGTGGCTCATAATCGGGGTTTTTTTTTTTTTTTTTTTTTAATATTCACAGACAGACTTACGGAACTATGGTGCTTAAAAGATGCAGGATAAAGCTTCATTGTGCTGGATAGAAACAATGAGAGCCGAAAATTTTGAGTTGTAATTCTTTAGACAAGGCAGAAGAAGAATATTTTCCACAAAAATAATTTTGTGATTTCTCTTTTATAAGATTTTCCCTTTATGCTTAATAAAACCAATTGTCCTACCACAAAGACATCATACCAAGAAGTAAAAAGTGTTTAAACTTGTTTTTAGACACAAAGAGAAGTTTTAAATTTGTTGTATCTTTTGAGATAATCAGGTCATATATTCCATTATTTTATACTTTTTTTATTATGATTATTTCTAAAGAGAACATCTGTGATTTTACACTTTAACAAACCAGTGGTTCTTAGAACAGTTTTTCTTACAGTTTATTGAACATCATTTTTAACACTGTCAGCAGCAATGTGATTGCCTATTACAACTATTATAGAATAACTCAAGCATGGTGCTATTAACTCAGTGTGTCCTTCTTTCCTGTTTTATCCGTACAGCTTTTTTTTAGAGTAGATTTACGAATTTAGGTGATGTGTAGTGTGCATGTATTACCATCCGCTGCTGTGCTGACACTAGGCTGTCCCAATCGCTCTCTGGCGGGACGCTGCTGAGAGGCTGCATTTCATCGGGGGCTTTGCCATGGAGCAAACTGTGCAGGGGCAGCTGAGGTGTGCCGTGGGCCTCTGCGCTTTCGTCTTTCACCCAAGACAAGTGCTCCTGACTCATGGCATCGTCGCCGTCGACCACAGATGCAAAAGGGGATGTCGCTTGCTTAGAAGACATGAATCTGCTGCAGGACAACAAAACAAAAGTGGTACAGATACGGAAATTATATTCTGACAGTTAAAAAAAAAATATATTTCCTAAACATTTCCATGTCTAACTCTTGTTGCTGCTCTGTTCTGGGGGTCATGGGGTTCTGAATGTCTAGTTTAGTTAAAATGGATGACTTGATCTACGCAGAAATCCCGTAAAAGTGGAATCTCCTATATTTCAACGTATTTTTTGAAAGATTTTTAAAGACTTATTTTCTTTTATTACTTTTTATTTTTCGACGCTGCATGACTAATCTTCGACTTAGTTTTGTCCTTCAAATATCTTTAATTTCCTTTTTTGAGACCGAAACAACCAATTTTATTTAGAAAAAAAAAGTTTATTTAAAAACCAAGGGGACTATTCAGAAATCTGGAACATATTTTCATGAATATCAAAGAGAAAGGATGGAGACGGGGCATCTCAATGCTGAGGCAGAACGTGGTGCTGTGGTGTCCTTGCACGCACTGTTGAAAGCCAAGCACTACAAGATAGTCAGAGGAATGCTTTAAATAAGAACGGTATTACAATATTAAGAACTTTAGGTCAAATGGTTCTTGGTCTTATTTAAGGAAAAATGACATGATCTTTTATTTCCAAACAATGTCTGGGAATGAAAATAAAAACAAAAAAGAAGAAGTGGAAAAAGAAAAAGATGTTGCAACTGAGAAAGAAAGTTTGCAGCATAAAATTTTGATTAGCAGAGCTGGATCATGGACCTGGGCTCATATGTCAATGCTGTCTTACAGATGTGTTGTTGGCAGTATTTCTGATAAAGACTTAGCCTTCAATTTTAATCAGCCATTAAATTGTTTCCTGCAATTATATCAAATCGAATCCCAACTCAAAACTGTCTGCAGTTAATTGAAAATCAAGAGTCAGAGCAAAGTTTAGTGCACGTGTTTAACAGTTGGTAAACGGGCTTCACGTCTGTGAGTGGTGGGAGAAGCCCATCACGCAGAACCCAACTTATTTTTTATTCATGCACCCAAAAAGCTTGAGCCTCAAGCAAAACAAGCACCTTATCTTCAATGGAGTGTGAGCGCGAAACAAAGCACTGCTTTTGTATTTCACAGTAAATCAAGTGGTATTATTTTACCTCTAAAATATTCAGTCTCTAAGGCACTTTTACTTTGGTCTCCAGCCATCAGTCAAACAGCTGAGGCGTGAGCGAGGGAAGACGATAGACAGAAAGCAAAGAAGAGAGGGAGCAGTGGAGACTCCATCCTCAAGTAACATGTGTCTACAGCAATCTTGTTAAAGAATGCAACAGATCTGCAGCAGGCTCCATAACAGTATTTGTCAGCGGGAGTTAATAATTTATTAGCAGCGCTGGGAGGGCTGCGCTCAGGCAGCTAAAGAGTGGGGAGAAATCCTTCTGCCCCACCCCCACCTCCTGACAAGCCCCATACAATACTACCTCATATTATTGAAAGGGAAAAGGGGAAGAGTGGCAATAATTCTCTGAATAAAACTGAGGGCAAGCGTACAGTCTTTTCCTCCTCTTCTTCAGAGTAGGGATCACAGGGCTCCGAGATCTAAAGCAGTATGTGTGCAATAGATCGATGCTGACACAACAAAGACTTTAAATGAGGTGCGAAAAAAAAAAAGGAGCTGAATTTGTTTGAATGTGATAAAGCATGTGAAAAATGATCATATATTTTGATGGAATAGCACCGTTTACACTGTTGGCCTCCGTGCACGTAGTAAAAAAAATCAGCAAAACAGCTCTGTTTGAACAACGGCACCGTATTCTTCAAATAACTCCATACACATTAATAATTTAAATAGCTTAGCAAGGAAAATAGGCTTAAACTTTCAGTCGCTAGAAAATAAAATGATGAATTGGATCTGAGCAATACTAACCACTAAGAGCCATTTTCCTTAAAGACAAAGCCCTGCTCTCCTAGAAGACCCAAGGTTGCGATCGGACAGGGTCACATAAAGAAGCAGCACAGCCTATATATAGCTGACAATATTGCGCACATTTGAGGGATTAGGACTTAGGTTTTCCAGCCACAGGCTCATGTGGCTTGGAATGCTTTGAGTCATGAATTGTTCCCTGAGATAATGTTTCATCATCGTGCAAAACAGCCTCTGCCTAATTGGTAAGTATCAGAGGGGTGCTGTGTGCCACTCATCTCAGGGGTCTTGTGACTGCTGGGCCATGTGTCCCCAGCTATCCCATTTCCTCTTTCATCATAAAAGGTTCTGTCCTGCTTTCGCTCGGCGTATCTGCTCTTTCACACTGTTTTCCTTTTATAGACAATGGTGATAAGTAACCCCACACCGTCCCTCCCCCCACCATCACTACTACCCTCTCGTCCCACCCACTTGTTTGGATTAGTGCTGCCGTGGATCTACGTATTTTGATTTCTTAATTAAATGGAGAAAAAAAGCCCAAATGTTTGGATATAAACTGCAGAGAAAAAAAAATTTGCGAAAAAAAATTACCAAAAGAAATCTGAAGGGACAAAGTGGAAAATGGTGGAAAAATTGCTTAGTTGTTCACATGTGAAGGGATGTAACTCTTAATTTATTATAAGACACAAAATATACACTTTAGATTAAACAAGTTTAAAAAATATGTTTTCTTTTGTCCATTCAGTTCAATAAGGAGATCATGTATTCAGGCAAAACAAAGCAAAACATCCACTCAACAAACTCGCAACTAATCCTTCTAGGGAAGCTGGAATTAATTAGAGATACAATTGCAAAAAAGAAAACATAACGCACCATGTGGGTCACATAAAGGAGATAAAATAAGAGGAGTATTTATCAAATGACTTCTTTGTGTTTATTTAGTTACATACAAAACCAACCTAATTAAAATAATCTGAAATGAGCATAAAAATATGTTTAGACAACCTTTTTGGGAAGGTTTTCCTTTAGTTTATTTACAAAACTATTCATTTTGTTTGACAATGAAAATGTGCATAAGTGTTTAGAGAAACACGATTTATTTTAATTGAATGGTTCACATAAACAAA
>JAVLVB010000047.1:1009874-1024542 GCA_032876305.1 Orestias chungarensis
GAGAGAGGGGGAGAGAGAGAGGCAAACAGTGGGGGAAAAAAAACATCTATTCGTTTTCCCTTCAGGGGTTCCTCGTGTTCTAACAGGTGTCATGGTTGGGTTCCTCTGGGTTCTTCACCTGCTATAATGAGACATAACTACCTGACAGCTCCCAGCTGGAGGAGCACTGACACAGAATCCACCGTTTAGCACAATTAAATTATCACCCTCCATTGTAATTGTGCCACACTGTGCAGCAGCCAGGTTTCTTGGATACATAATCAGCCGTTAATGCGAGCTGTGTATTGTGTGTCCAATCTTTTTCATTCATGGAAATGTGCATTCTCGCACAAACTTGCTTATTGCATAATGTCCTCTATTTTAAAACGTGATAAACAAAAAGAAAAAAAAGCTTCTTTTTTTTCCAGTTGTTCTTTTTACCAGATTTGTTCAATAAAAATATAGAAGCCCGTCTGAGGAATTTCTAATTTTCTCTTCAACTGCTGCACAGACATGGGAGAGTTGTCTAAATGAATTTGTTTAAATTGTTGCTCCATTATTGTTGACCTTCCCCTGCAAAAAGTCAACTCAATTACGTAGGCACTTCATCTTCACTTCACATTCTCTCCTGATACCTTCTCCATTAGAAACTGCCGCCGTTGCCACAGTTAAAATCCACACTCAAATGATAGCCACCCAGAGCAAATTAAGCAAGCCACCTGAAGTGCACACTTTACATATTGAGCAGAGCATTGATAATTACTTTGGAGGGAAAATTATTTGCAATAATATGTTGCAAGAGGAGCTTCCTTACAGCTCACTTTAAACACTTGCGCAGCTGCGGTGACAGCGTGGTTGATATCCTTGCCCCCCACCCAAGGCAAAGAGTGATGCAGGTGTGAGAGTGCTTAAAAGTCTCTGTCTGTCTAATCGCGAAGGGTCGATGAGCACTCAAAGACTGCATCCGTCCCCCTCCTCCTTCCCCTCCTATTTCAGTCCCCCAGTGCCATCGGCAATTTTTTTTAATCTTATTTTTTTGTGATCCCAGAATACAAGCTCAGACCTTGATGGCATAACAGTCTCTCAGTTCGACACATACAAGTTTACTCAAGCGTATGCTCTCGAAAACGAAAAATGGGAATACAAAAAAAAATAAAAATTGTTAATGTCCTTTTCTTAGCAGAAATGACAAGCTGGATGAGGATGTGTTAAGGTGAAATGAATACAATCTATTCGTGATGTATTGTTTTCTCTTTTTCCCTCTCTTTCTCTGGGCCTGATTACTTTCAAAATTGTCTGTAGTGCTACTGCGGCACTTTAGCAAATCTCCCTGGGGGAAAAGCCATCAAGCAACAAAACCAAACTTGATGAGCGACAGTGTTGCTTTGCAGTGCTTCTCATGGTTGGCAGTAAGTTATGAGTACTTTTTAAGCAGAAGACGGAAAACAGAGACTTGGATTTGGCAGGAATTCAATAATAAAGGAATGTTATACCTGAATTATTTTTTATGGAAACAATTGGAAATTTGTTTAAGGAAAGAAAGAAAAAGCGGTGATGGGTCACATAGAGAGTAGAGTATTTTTTTTTGTTGCAAAATGTTAAACAAAGCCCCATTCAGATGAGGGCCATGTGGCACTTATACGTTTTTTAGTGCGGTAAAGAACATGCTTTAAAAATACAGAGTGAAATCTGGTACAGCTGTCAAAGAAATAAATGGGAAGGCTGAGACAAATGACAGGATGTTCCTTTTCCAAATGTTGTAAACTTCATAATTCCAATGAAAAACTTTTTTTTATGTTGTTAATTTGCCTTATTTTATGTTTTAAATAAAAAAGTAGCATTTTGTGTTACTCATAATCTTCTAGTATTTTAGAGAATAAACTAAAAACTAGCATGCTGTTTGACTTTTCCTGCACATTTGTTAACTATATAACTCGCTAAATCAATGACATTGTTGTCAATGTCATTAATAACACAGAATAAAACTGTGAACTATTAAGGCTTTTTTCACCCTTTTAACAGTTTCACATTTTGTTGTATTGCCTTCAAACCTAAAAAAACAAACATTAATTTGGACTTAATTTGACCGAACACAAAGTAATTATGTACATTGTTATGTAACCGATGAAAATTGTATTTTAGTCCACTAAGTCAATAGTTTTGGGAGCTTTTCACCTCCAGGTTATCATATTTGGAGACTGAATATTTTGCTACTTCCCTTCTTGATGCTCTTCTTCTTCTAGCTGTACAAAAGCTCGGTCTCAACAACACTACCAACATCTTGTGCAGTGGAAATGTTGCATTCAGACAATGCTAGTTCAATAAATTTAATCTCTGAGCAGAACCTATCCACCATATTTACCCTTTTTACATGGGAACCATTCGACTTCATTAAAACGACAATTTTCCTCCTGTCATTCTTTCATCAAGGCTGCTAAAAATAATTGTGCTGTGGATCACTGCAGCTCCTCCAACGTTACCATGGACCTCATACCTGCCTCTTTTAATGACACCACTTTGCATATCAGTTCAGATTCACAACGCTTTCTTAATAGGTCAGTTTTTGATGACGGGTTGAACAGTGCTTCATGAGAAGTTATTTTATACACTAACTCTGACTTCAAATGTTCTGCTAATGTTTTATTAAACAATAAAGAGGTAGGTGACGTACACTCCACCTTTCTCGTTTTTATTTGGAAAAATGTTAGACACAGTATAACGAAACTAATATAATTTACTGCTTATTGCATCGAATGTCAAGCAAAATACTTTCAAATGTGTGGTTTTAATTTTATAAAATGTAGGGATTTAAAGGGAGTGGAAAAGGAACAGTCCTTTAGCAAG
This sequence comes from Orestias chungarensis, assembly GCA_032876305.1. NCBI lineage: Eukaryota > Metazoa > Chordata > Actinopteri > Cyprinodontiformes > Cyprinodontidae > Orestias > Orestias chungarensis. The sequence goes on from JAVLVB010000047.1 coordinate 1,012,698, forward strand.
GATTGTACCTTATATAAGAGCCTTTTTTTCATATTTACCTCTGAACTATAAGAAGAACAAGGATATCGTTAGGGGTGGCAGAGAGTAGCCACCTTTCATGTGACATGTCAATTGGAAAATCAAAACAGGGGTAGTTAATTTTCTCCACCCAGATGAGGCGATCTACTGTAGCTGAGCTATGATGAATAGGGGTCAGGCAAGCCACACCTCAAAGATTTATGATTAAGGCTTATTATGTTGGGGAAACTGACATTGATTGCTGATTTAAACTGCTGAAACCAATTAATTTGCTGGGGGTGAATAGAAAGCACGGTCAACAGTGTGTGTCATTCTGACAGGTTGGATGGGATAAACCCAAATGAATAGTTGCTGCCTGGTTCTGCTTGGAGGTGGTTAAAACTTACAACGTGTGATTGACAGTCAATACAGAAAGAAGGAAAGAGAAAAAGAGGGAAATTCTTAAAAGGGAAAAAAAGGGTAGAGATGGGGATCGGCCATTGATCTGGGTAATTGCCCCAACATTTGATTCCCCAGGAAGACGTGTACATGCTGCTGTTTTAGCAATGCCAAAATGGTTTCATTCACAGTGCAGCACAGACAAAACCAGAGTAAATGAATGTGAAACATGGCTCTAATATAATCAGAGAGCTGACAGACATGGTCGAACAGAAAAATATGCTTCATTTCTACGCTGAGGAATTGGGTACCACAGTGGATTAACTGCTAACTGAAACACAAAATGTCTCACAAGTCTAAAAAGCTGTGATTTAACGCCTCTCTGCATTTACCTAGTGCAAACACCATTGCCACTGCCCCTAACATTCTAATACCAATGTGTTTTTTATGCCGTTTTACTCTGAGTTGTTTGTTGTTTTTTCTGTGTTTCTAGGCAGTAGAGTGTGTTTATTGCTTTTTTTCCCTTTGTGTTGGTTTCTCAGTTCTTTTGCAGGCTTGCTCCAACAATACAAGCATCATGACAGGGTTCCAAAATGAAATCATTAACTAAATGGCTTTCTTAAAAAGCCACAAGTGTGCAGCAGGATTAGTGTGTGTTTGGCTACAGGCCACGGGCCTCTGTCTCTCAGGCAGTCTGCGCCCTGGCTCTGTTGTGGTTTCCTGCCACCACAGTCATTATGCACAGCCTCAGCTGAGCATGAAGCAGGGATGCAGCCTCATTCTCAGTGCTACAGGAAATAATTTGAAACATATTTTAAACCTTTTTAAATAAACTAAAAAGCCTCTGTCTATTCTATTGTTTAAGCACTGACTGGATCTCAGTAAGGATTTCACTTGAATTTGGAAACAACATAAGGACAACATAAACCTTAAGAACATAAAATTAAAATAAATAAAAAACACATACAGAAATTTCACACTAATATTACACAACAAACATTACAGGAAAGGTTACCAATCTGTCAGAGAAATAAACAAAGCAAACAAAAAAGAGGGCAGATAGTGAGCGAAGGACAGACAAATATTTGATAAAAAGATAAAGGCTACAGCTAAGCTGTTTAGAAAAGTAGCTGAGGACCCCATGGACACACTCACACACGCATGAGCCTAAATGTTTTCTGTCTATTTGTCCTGCACTGAGCTAAAGGTAGCAGATGTATATTTCACAGCCTGTGGAGTATGCAACCATTCTGCAAACAATAGGTGGGACTCCACAAAGGTCGCCAAACTTGCAACACACTTACTTTTTACAGTAAAAGGCAGGGAAATTTCAGTCACTTGGTAAATAATTTACTTTGGTATTCTGCGGAACATGGAAGGATTTTTTTAACATGGCTTCAACAGAATAAGTGTAAAATTAATTATATCCCTGGCAGATTTAGGTTTAAAAGTTTTGCACTTATATGAAATGACATGATATCTGAAGGTTAATGAAGTTATATAGGAACTTCTTTATTTATATTTTTATTTAAAAACTATTATCAATTATGTATACATTTCAATGGGCAATTTCTTATTGCAATTACATTAATCAAACCCATGCAGTGATTCACCAGTGTTTTGCAAGTTTCACTGGTATTTTAAAGGTCTAAAGTGATGATCTCAAGGTTTCTGAGAACAAAATAATTTCTTACCAACACCCTAATCTTCAGGTATATTAGTTCCAGTTACATCAGCTATAGATGGCAACTGCATCACTACTGCACATAATAATATAAATACATTGTTCTTAGTAAATCTTAGCCTCAGAAACAACCAAAGTGTTAGTTTTTGAGTATGATGGGTTTATTTTTTTGGAGCTGCTGAGATGCAAGTCACAAATCCAAAGTCTTTTGACAATAAACATTAACATTTTATTATTTATTTATTGCTTTCACACATGATTTTTGAGGGAAACTATCCAAAAGCTATCAAAAATTTAAGCATTTCCCACATCCTCCTCTTATGGGTGTGCCTGTAAAGTGCTTCAATCCATCTTCTTAGAACCTCCAAGGAATTGCATCATATAAATGGCGAGTATGATTGTAGCAATATACTGTAACATAGGGGAAATACCTAATTTAAGGGCTGAAGTGACTGAGCCCAGGGTCAACTTGCTTTCGAGGACACACACATAGGAACACATAGTTTATTTTTATTTCATCCTAACATTGCTACTTTCTCATTATCCGAGTGGGTCTTTATCAGAGACCCTTATTTGATACAGTTAGAGTTGATGCGATATGAAATGCACACCAAGAGTCAGCAGCAATCTGCATATTCAATAACTTCTGTAATTATATGCGCAATTCATCAGATGGGATGTGATTGCAGGGGAAGTGGAATAAAGTGGAATAGAGAGGAGCAGAGAGGTCTGATTCCTGGAGGACTAAAAGTCTAATCACAAAACTAACATGATAATTGAAATCTAAATTGAAAGGCTTTGCTCTTAGGGAGCATATGTCAGACATGGTGTGTAGAGGAATTAGTGAGATTGTAACAGATGAGAAGATAGCGGTGGGAAACATTTAAGTTAAATTACCATGCACAGAAAGAGGGAAAAAAATTTCATATATTAAAACAAGTTTTATGTGAGTCTCTGTTATTTACCTTTTTTTAATTTTTTTAATTTTCCTGCATGTTCCCTATAAACATTCATCCACAAAGGAATGTTGTGCCTTTACAGGTACTATGTCTGTTTTTGTCAGCATGAGCAATGTTGTGCTAATTTCTTTCTTTCTTTTTCTTTCTTTTTCTTTCTTTCTTTTTCTTTCTTTCTTTCTTTCTTTCTTTCTTTCTTTCTTTCTTCTATTTGAATTGTTTCTTCACATTTTTTAATTTTTTTATGCAATTAATCCTGCAAAATTTTAGGAGAGAGAATCATTTAGATCCTATTTTGTTTAATTTCCAAACTATGTCACAAAAGTTGATTAAACATTATGCCCATTTCTGTCAATAAAATCTTATGGCCTGATTTAAACAATTCATTATTTTTTTAAACAAATAAGGGATAAAAAATGTGCTATTATATTGCCATATTTGTCCTACCTAAAAATATGACCATCACACAGTTGATCATAAGAAATCACTACATCACAATGTATAAATCTTTTGTTCATTATTTTCGTCTTGATCAAATGCATTAAACAATGTGTTAGTTACCATGTTTGAGTTATTTTACCTTTTTTGGGCAAGATTAAGTTATTGCTCTTTTTTATTACACTGAAGAAATTCTGTCCTCTATTTTTTTTTTATCTCAGGTGCTTTGTCCCATCTGCTTTACTTTTGTCCCCTTTGTTCTACTGGGTGTCCTGAACACATTCCTCCTCTCAGTAACATTTAATTTGTTATGCCAAATTCATTAACCTGTACTGCTGTTCGACTGGCCTCGGTCATAAATTAGCTTAATGCGAGCAGACGCTTTGCAGCTGTAATAAGGGACATAAAACTTAAATAGAAACACACACTGTCCCTGTCTAGTCATGGATCATTCAAACTTGTGTTTAAGAGCACAGACAGTCCTGTATGAGTTAATATACTTGAGGACTAATTGATGAAATCGCCCTAAAAGAAGCCCATTGTTTTCCATGCTTTTTTAAATTTAAGGTAAGGTTTAAGCTTTTACAAATGCTTTTGTAAAAGAAGAAAGAAAAAAAAAACTAGACAACCTTCCCTGTCCCAGGTTAACATATTGGCTTCTCGTTTGTCCTCTATCCCCCAGTGGTCTCACCTAAAAACTCCCACCAAAGAGCCTATTACACATTAATCCCATTTTGCTGTTAAAAACCGGTCCTGTCCTTTCAGCACACTCACTTCCCTGCTTTCTGTTTTTCGTGGCATAGGTAGTAAAGGAACACAAGTTCATTGTTCCCTCGCAGATGGAAGTTGCAGTTACCAGGGTAATAGCTCTAATCCTCTCTTTTTTTGTACCATTTCTTTCATATTAACGGTCTATGAAGAGCTACCTTTTAAGTCACAGGCAAAGAGTGCTTGCTTACCCACTTTTAATTAGCCGTGACTCTGTTTGCCAGGAGAGAGCGTGATGAGCTAATCGAACTTTACGAAATAATGAAGCACTATGAGAGCTTACTTCTTCTTCCTAAGGCCCGTTCAAAGAATAACAATAATGAGGCCATTATGGAGGATTGCACTTTAAAAAGGCTGCGCTGCCACCAAAACAGAGGACATAATTGTTCTGATGTTTACCATACATCAAGAACCCATTGTGGATTGACTTGAGAACTAGCGGAGCAAAGAATGGGTGTCATAATGATTGGACTGTACTGCCTTCAAGATGGTGTAAAAAGTGCCCAGTGAGCAAGAAGCTAGATAGATGACTGATTTGCTTGTGGATGAAAGCAACTGTCTGTTTTGAATGAAAAATGTATTTTCTTCTTTTGTGTGTTTGTCATGTATTTTTTTAAATCTAACCCCGAGGCCACATTAGAGAACCCCCCCACCCACCACCCAGTACCCATATACATTATGAGGTGCTAAGAAGCTGGTGGCAGCTGGATAGATTGACCAAGTATGCTCCCCTTGGTTTATTTTCTGCAAAGGAACTAAAAATTAACTAAACAAAAAAGATCATATTCACCAGCATGCATTCAAAAACTTAGTATAGTTCATATCAGGCATGTCAGCTATGCTTTATCCATCTTGTCAGGATGCCACAATTTAGATAATCACATATCTGCACTGCAAACTAACTAAATTAAAATGCAGTTTAACCGTTTAGGAAATAAATTAAACAAGAGACAAACGACAGCAAAAACAAAGTCATAAAATTTTTTACATCTAATCTTGCAGGTGGAAAGCTTGGTGGGGTTGCACAAATACAACTCTGAAGCTATTAGCTCAGCTCCACTGTAAAAGAGAAAGGAAAAACCAAGGCTTGAGGGCAGAAAGAATGCTAAGTGGGCCCCTTAGTCTAGTCAACCTTCAGTGGGTTTCATTTATCTTCATCTTGTTAGGCTAAATTAATTAACAATCTCAATGTTACACACTTTCTCCTTTCATTACATCAAATAATGGTGCATATTTAGAGAGAGGTCCTGCCACTGGGAGTACACTGAGACTGAAGATCTGACTGTCTGTCTGTCTGTCTGTCTCTCTCTTTCAGTCATTATCTCCCTGTGCGTACTTGCGTTCAGTTCCTTCCCCTTTTTTCTCTTTTGCTCACTATCCTTTTTTCACTCACTTTTTGACTCCACAAACAAAACAAAAAAGAACGTTGCCTAAACATAAAAAAATTATCTAAAGTGAAAACAAATCACATCAACAAAGAGAACTTCAGAAGCCTGAATGAAGCATTGTATGCAGTAAGACAGAAAACCTTTGACTTAGTGTAGAGAAATATTAAAAGACTATTTGTTTAATCCAGATACAGAAACAGGAGCTTGAGATTTTTGCTAAGAAGGAAGAGTGACTGTTCGACTTTCAAGGGTTTGCCACAATAACTTTATAATGGGTTTCATTAGAGTGACGTGTTTATTAGGAATGAAAGTGGTTTCTTCTTGAGCAAGAGAAAATCAGCCTGATGACTCAAAATATTACTGAAAGAGGGCACATATGTGATATGAGGTAATAGAGCATAAACAGTAAAAAAAAAAAATAATCCACTCTGGAGCAGATTTGTATGAGTGACACTGCTTAGTTTTTAGAATAAAGACACAAGGATTCTTTAATGAAGACCCATCCTTATCAATCTATGCGTCTCCCTTTTCACCGCCCACATCACAGCCCACTCTCTACTCTAGGACATAAGTCTTATCAAAGGAAAAAGGGCTAACCCTAAAGCAAAGCCTGCCTTTAATCTTGGCCCGATTGTCTAGGCCTCAGTCAGTGTGCATAATATCTTTCTGCTGCAGCCTTTAATTAAAACTAAAATTGACAGAACCGTGTGCATTAGAGATGCAACAAAGAGGTGTTGAAAAAACTGAAAACCTTTTAACAACTAGTGTTTGAAAAGGTTACGATATATTTGGTCAAGGGTCTATTTTTTTCCCCGTTTTTCCCCCGTTTAAAAAATAGTATTGCATCCTGACCCTCAAACAAGAAGGATACAGGTTATCATTTTGTACAGTTGGTCGTCCATTTAAATGGTTTCAACAGGTGCCTGGAGATCCACTTCATAGCATTGCTCCAAACCAATTTAAAATAATAAGCATAAAAGTGGCAATGCACCTTTAAACATTTAACAAACAGCATACCGTAATTACTACATTTTTCAGTTAGTTGTTTTTTTTTTACTTTTTAAATTTGGCAACAGAAAATAAAGCTAGTATTTGTCAATACAAACAATTATGCGTTATTAGGTAAGTGATAAGTAGCTTTTTACGTAGTGCAACATATTTTACATAAAAAGAAGCTTTCCTTAATTCCCACATCTGTATGTGTTAAAAATTGTCCTTGTAAATTTAATTCAAACAGGAGGCTTTTTTTAAAAATGTTTTACCTCTTTTGGCAAATTACTGAAACTGAATAGCTTGTTGCTCTTTTAATGGTTATAAATGGGAAATTCCATCTGCTTAAAAAAATTTTTTATTTTAAATAGGCAAGACATTTTCCTATAGAATTCCTGAAGGACGCTTTGATGAACAAGAGTAATGGTATCAAATTGTCCTTTCTTTTTAAAATGCCTCCAACCGTGCTGCAGGATAAAAAAAATGCTGTTAATTTAATCAAATAAGTGACCTTTTGAAAAAGAAATCAAAGAGGATTCATTAGCTTTAGTAAAGTTTGGCTGACAGCAGCTTTGAAAGGCAGATGCTGCTGCGGCTTTTAATGAGCCAGCCCTAATTAGGGAGCAACACTGGAGCCTAGAGAAGGTGGTTGACTCAGAAAAGAGCCAATGGTAAATAAGCTTGCTTATTTACTTCCACAGTGTGTAATGACAGCACATATTTTTAATTAGAATCCCAGGAAGGGTAAAGACAAAAAAATGCAAATCTTTACGTTAGGGTGAAGACAAACACAGGATGGAAAAAGAAACAAGAGTACATCACAAGACCGATTTGCCAATGATTGCCTCAACCAGCCAGCCGTGATAAGGGTGTTTAGCAAGACAGGGGCAAATGAGGAGAGTGGACAGACAAGAGCATGCAGTATGAAGACACAGAGAGCCTGACCTGCAGACTGATAAAACTGTGAAATGAGTGGAGGCGAGGGTTGGGGAGAGCTCATGTGTATGTGACCGTCAAGTTGTTGATGTGTGCTTTCAGTTTGAGTCAAGGCTGCAACGGTGAGCATGCTTCACAGCCAAGCAAATACTTGAACACAACTGTAGCCGACAGCTTGGGTAAATATGTAAGAATCTTGGTTGGGCAGTCTTTGAAATATACAAACACATGCACACACAAACATGTGCACACACACACACACACACACACACACACACACACACACACACACACACACACACACACACACACACACACACACACACACACACACACACACACACACACACACACACACACACACACACACACAGAGGGTAAAGTCCATAGCTAACAATGTTTCAGAGAGATTTACCCACAATGCCACCCCCTGCCATACCACCCTTGCACGACCTGTGATCCTAAATGGCAACAACGTAAATGAAACTAACCTCAGTAAAAAGCTGCTACGAAGAAAGCCCTCCATGTCAGCGAGTGGGGTTCTGGTAGGAAAAATCACAAAGAACATCTTTTTTTAACAGTGAACTGAGTTATAATTAGGAAGAAGAGCAACAGGAAAAAGGATGAATAAAGGAAAGAAAAACACACTGATCATACATCTTATGTCTTTAATTAAAGCAAAAAATATGACTTGGAACCCATCCTCTTTTTTATATGAACTGACATCATTAATTATAACTCCTTCCATTGAGCGATTGGATTTGCATACAACATCGGTTTGCACTGATGATATGTTAGCATCAAATAAACCCTGCCTACTGATCTCCATACAACCCATATCCACGGCTGTGAGCAGATATATGGATGCGGATCGAGCCTGTGACCACAGCCCCGTCTGTGCAGAGTAGCTAGCGATGGTCCAGCTGCAGCACATGTGTGGCGAGGCTGCTGTGGCTTCAAGGAGCTTGGCCACAAGGGACCCAAGCTGGGAATCACAGCGCCAATGAGGCAAAAGGATGTGGTCATGATGTCACCACTTGTATAGGTTGCTTAGAACCGATGGCCAAAAAAATAAAAAATAAAATGTAAAAAAAAAAACTGGAGACAGATGGCTAAAATTGACTTACAACACGTTTCCATTAGGCAATATTATTTGTCTGTGTAATGCACACTTTTTATTGTGTTAAGACAGACTTATATGCATTGTATTAAACAGCTAGAAAACATCAAGGTAATTTTGCCAGTGGATGCTCTACTGGCTGATGAAGTTTACAGTTCTCTCTCTTTTAATAGAAAACTATTCTGGTTTTCTGATTTGAAAACTACCTTGTACAGTATAATGTCAGTATAATATAGAGACATTAAACCTCATTATCTATTCTGTTCTTTGTCGTTTTATTCAATTTCATTTTCTTAAAGTTCAGAAGGCATTGAGTCAACAACAGACAGCTGCTGTGAGAACTGCCACTTTTAAAACAGCAAACGACATCTGAGTCCTTAAACACCTTAAGTTTTATTTGCATGGGTCGAATTTTGCATTTTCCATTCTTGCTCAAGTAGCTTACAAGACAAAGCCTGTGAGAAAATGGAAAGAATGAACCAAGCCCAAGGACACTGTGCCTTTCACTCTGGCCAGCACTTAGCGAAAGCAGTGGCTCCACAAGGCCCAAAGGGCTCAGCCGAGACTTTTCTCACAATAAGGTGTCTGGGGAGGCGGGAGTGGCATAGCCAGGAGTACTTGCAGCCCTGCTCTTTTCCCCACTCTGTTGGGCCCAGAGCACATAATACCATCACCATGCCACGGCACACTGAGCCAGTGACAACGTGATAAAACAACCGTCAAACAGAGCAAAGCAGATCAAGCGTGTCTCCTCACTTCTGGGAGTGCAAAAAGCACGCAGTGCAGGCACAGAGAAACTAAAATAATCATCAATCTAAATGAATTCATTTTAAGCTTAATGCATCGAGAAAAATATTTCTTTTATAAATATTACTTTTGCCAATCTTTTATAAAATGCATTGGCTATGAAGCAATGAACAAAAAGATGTTTGAAACGTATGGACTTTTTTTAGAAGGGTTACAGTAGGAACAATAAAGTAGAGGATACCAAACAGTTTATATCTTTATCTTCTGCTGTTGGCCATATGTTTTCTCTGTTACACATTTATGTTTTCTCAGCTGACACATTGCGATTAAAAAATAAATAAATATAGTATATAAATGCACACATTTGGGAGAAAACTGCCAAACTACAAGAAAAGGTGTTTGAACCTAAATCTCTGTGCTTCTAAACAAAGAGCACTTGGATTAATAAAAATTCAGCAATAACTCAAATGCATTGGATTATAAGAAGATAGTTCTTACTAAGTCCGAGTAGCTCAGCAGCCATTTCAAAGTAAGAACTACTGCCAAGAGCTGCCTCTGCTTTACCAACTCTCCCACCATCTGCAACAAATGTGCTCTATTAAAGGAGTACCATATGGACAACAAGCTAGCTATTAACACTTTAGCTTTAGCACATCCCTTAACCCAGCCCAGATTTCAAACTTCCATTCAAATTGACTGCTGATTTAATACACCGCCAGCAGCCATGTGGGTCTTGGCACGAGTCAGCACTCTCAGTCTTCAGTCATTAACGGGCTCACATAGTGCGCAGCCCACAGCGAGACACAGAAGTTAGCTGCACAGAGCGCAGCAGTTACAGCATCCCAGGGTAGTTTATTTGCTCCCTTAAATAAACCACTATAAAAATGGAGGTTAACGCCAACATCCTCCCGTACAGCAAACTAGGGTTAAAAAAAATGTCTATAGTGTTAAACAGCTACCAAGCGAGCCAGCCCATTAGAAGCCTAGTGTGCATTTTTAATGTTCATCCCAGGCTATGGTTATCTATTTCGTTTATTTTTCATTTTTACTTGTCTCTGGTGCTGAATTATTGTACAATTGCAATCAATTCAGTTGACATAATATAAGAGGTGTTATGGACCTCAATTTTAGCATTATAAAAACACAGAACATATCCCCAAAAATTGAGGTCTATGTCACTGGCTGGCTGCATTTACAATCCTTAATCTGACTTTGTATATTGCTTTTAGAGTAACAGATTAGTCTTCCATAAACTTCTATGCTCTCCTGCCAGCATCAGCCAGCTTCTTCACAAGCTGATTTTTGGGTTTATATCCTGCTTTGGCAATTTTGATCATTCAAGCCATCCTAAAAGGTAGAAACAATCTAATAAAATTTCAGACAACGGGAAGAAAATCTTTTTATGCATTGTCGAACAGGAGACATAAACTCATGATTTGTAATTTCCAGAAAATGCTGAGACAAAAACTAGGTAAAATGAAGGAGTATAACAAAGAAGCCAGTGAGTAACAATGTCAACTAAAAAGCTTAAACGCTGAAGGTGGAAGAATTACCACAAGAGCTAATCAAAGGTGAATAGCGCACAGTTGAGGGGGAATGCTAGCAAAGGAAAAAATTAGGAGATGAATAACAGAAGTGCAGTAAAAGAGGCTGAGGAAAGCTGAAAGATTGAACAGACGGAATGAAGGAAGGGATGTATAAAACTATAAATGGCCTGAAACTGACTTAATCAATAAAAACAAAAAACAATCTAAGGAAACAAGTCCAAAGTACAAAGCGTGAGAATTAGTGAACTAACACTAACAAAAAACTCAAATGGAATGAACTAAGTGAATGCATAAAAAATATCAAAATAGACAATTAGACGATGACAGACAGTCTGTTCACTTAGACATTATCAGTGATAAATTTTGGTTTAGGAAAAGGAAGATTGTGAAAGAAAAAGGGATTTTCAGGCAATTTCTAAATCAAATCATCACAGTTGGTCAAGCTTAAAGCACAGTGGAAGAATACTTGGGCACCTTTTGGTAAGATACAGAGATTCACACACCTTCAGTTTGCGCTACTAATCTGAAATATGTCCAAGTATTGCTACTGTCCCTGAATCGCAACATCTGAATGCACACATTGCTCATAAACACACACGAATTTCAGTCAGCCTTGCCAGATGAGTAGTGAATTAATTTGTGTGAGCCGCTCCAACATTAGCTAGGTGTGTTGAAAGGTGTCTGCTCATGTTTCAAATTAAACGCACTCCTGGTCAGCATTAGCACCTCGACACCCATTGGCAACTGACACTTGTGGGGGTTGGAGAGGGGAGGGGATCCCATCCCCTGTTCACACTGGAATAATTAGAACATGTCAGGAAGAATTAATTTCCTCATTTTTCAAAAGGATACACAGAAATTACCATGTTATTATA
>JAVLVB010000047.1:1039785-1060646 GCA_032876305.1 Orestias chungarensis
TTTTTTTTTTTTTTTTTTTTTTTTTTTTTTACAATTTAAATAAAAGATTTTACCCATTATGTATATAGTTCTACTGTTAATTGATTTTGGCACAAAGAGGGGAAATAGGCATTAAGGGAGGCTGCAGTCTGGCCTGGAAGCACAGAAGGTGGCCAAGAAGGGCACAGAACAAGAGAATTAGAAAAGGTCTCTACACCCAACAAGCTACAATGTGGCCTTTGTGACATAATGCTCTCTGCACAGCATATTGTGGAAAATACTGGAAAATTTACTATTTAGCATATCCAGGAATAACAACTGACATCACAGCCAGTCCCTATATATCTGACGTTTCTGGATGGGTTTTACGTTTAATGTAGAGGGAGGGGGTAAGAAAAACACTGTCAAGCGGTTATTATATTCCCATCATGTCCTGGACACCCATTACACCATGGCACAAGCAATGGTAAAACTGAGAAACTCAGCGAGCTCGAGCTGCAGGCAGAGAGCTCAGACGTAAAAATTCACACACAAACACAAAGAAAAAAAAATGGAGCAAACTATGAAATGCAGCAGAACGACGTGGTTAAAAAACACTCGGCACTTAGATGGATTACATGTATCTTAATTCATGTTTTTGTAAAGTTTTAGTTTTTCTGCCTAGGAATTTTTTTGGAGCTCACTTTTGCTGCCCTTAGCATTAGGCCAAGAAGATCCAGGTGTCTCTGCAGGCAAGCAACCAAGGAGGAGGATGCTTACAGAAGCAGCTGTCCACATGATATTAACTCGAATCTGGTGTTAACAGCACGACAGGTGGGTCAAAAGAAATATATTTTCTTTTCACTTTCGAACACATGTTTTTCATTATGGTAGCCCAAGCAAGAGCGCAACTGTGGCTCACCACAAACTTATTTTCATATATAGTTTACATTAAATACGAGTATTTTTGTGGAAGCTACTAAAAGTATTCCAGGGGTGGTAAAAATAAAAATTTTAATAATTCATATCGAGACGAGGTAGGGATTGTTTTTGCTGCAATAACTTATATTTGAGTTGCATTAACCAAGATAAGAAAGCACGCAGGCAGTTTTTAGAAATATATATATTTATGGCATATATGGCATATATATTAGCAGAACTACATTTGTTGAATGAAATGAATAGAACGTGTGTGCATATGTGGTAGATGCACACTTGAGTCAGTGTCTGCGTGTGTCCATAAGTGCTATCCAACCATCCCCTTTATGATGTGGTTTTGGGCAGAGTGAGGCCAAACAGTAGAAATGTTGAAATTGGAAAAAATATTACCCTTCTTTCTCCTGAATAGCAGAGATAAGCACCCCCTTTAGCAACGAAGCCAGTAGAGTTTAAGCTTATTATGAATACCTCTCAGAGCGCAGAAGCATGTACTGTAGAAATCAAAGAGAGTAATGGGCAGGTAAGCCAGTGTCATTTTAAGAAGGAAGTCAGTTGTGAAATTGTAAAATCTTGAGGCCCTGCTGTCAATCTGCAGTCTTCAGAACAGTCTTATAAATTATTATTTTTTTATTTTTTTTATGGTGATGACTATCGCGGATTTGGAAAAGTTCCAGGTTTGTGAGGCGAACGGAAAGAAAATCCAAAATGCATCTCTCCAAATATGAATTTGCAGTTGTATGTTCGGCTTTGCATTTTTGCGCCTAATCTGTAAAGCTCCTCTGTTGTAGAGATGATACCATCACACTGTTGATCCAAGAAAGACAAGGCTCTGAGGCGCTCAGATAATCTACAACAGACACACAGACACTCAAATACCAACAGGCTAATACATAATTTTTTTTCTTCGCTGAATATTCATCCATGTTTCCACATCATCTTCAGGTCTCCTAATCACAGTCACTTCCCCTTTAATCACAAGCCTATAATTAGGTCCTAATAAACCATTTTACCATCCTCTTGCAGTGCCTGTGTCACTCACACATCAAACCATGAAATACTATATTAAGGGGCTGTCAACCTCAAAGCAAAGCTCCTCCAGCAGCATTGATACAGATACTGCAGACAAGCCCCTCTTACGCTAATTGAAATTATCGAAAACTCTGCTTACATGTGACACTCGGTCATGTCTTAAACCATAGCACGATATCAGTGCCAGCGCTGAGGCTCTGCTGGTTTTTCTGATGTTGGATAATTGTTTAAACCTGAGTGGCTATACACTGCTCGTCCTTCCAAGTAAGGGAAAAATCCTTCTTTCCTTCTGTTTCTTGTATTCTAATTCAATCCAGAGCCTGAATGTTCCTCTTGGAGAACCAATGTTAGGGATGATGATCACTGACCATAAGTTGATAATGATGACTGTTTAATTAGAAGCCTTTCTTTGGCCTGGCCATAAACCAAACTCCTCCACCCTGCAGATGGTAACCAATAAATTTAGCTTTTCTCAAGCATGAGGAGGAACATTGTACTTCCCCCAACATATACCCTTAGCCCCACCCCTAACCAACAATACAAAGCCTTTCACTCCACTGAAGCAAAACCCCAAACCAAAGCAGCGGGACAGGGAAAAGATTCCATACTACATTTTTTAACCTGGCTTCTTACCTAATACTATCACTTTTAATACATTTTCCAAAACTATCTTAAGTCTCCACTGTACCTACCCTATTTCAGAATACAATGTTAAAAATGGATTTATAACCAAATCATTAGGGTGAAGCTCATGAACGTATGATCATGTTTAACAATAACAACAAATGTCAACAAAAAAAAGCCCACTTACTCAATCAGTAACAAAAACCACATTAGGTAAAAGTTGGATTTTTAATATATTTCCTGTTTTTTTGGAAAACATCTGTTTGAGTTTGAGCCTGTATGTACTCTTAATAATCCAGTTAGATTTTTTAAGGGCATTTACACTTTTGTAAATAATGTCTGCTGAATCCACATTGAGCCTTGATGTTTAGGTCAAAAAAAAGAAAATAAGATAATCTGATTTATGCTTTCATTGTGGACATAGCTGAATATGTTTATAATAAATAATATATTTTGCATCCGAATTGCATATAAAGGTACTTTAAAAATATATATCTGCAGACAATTAAGTTGTACATAAAAAAATTCGGATGGATTAGGATTTTCATTTTTGTTGTTAGACCAAAATTTCAAATCTGTAAAACTATATTGAAATAAAATTCTGTAATTCTTTGAATTTTGATAGGCGCCCCCAGGATATTAAATGGACCCAGTCTACCCACACCTTACAAACTTTCCTGAATATCTCTAAAAACCTGTTTTTTTCCTGATCATACATTTAAAGACATCACACAACATCTTTCATTCATCTTGTCTGATTGGAAAAACCAAAAGCAAAAGACCAAACTACCCCTTCCACCCTCCTCTGTTCTCACCAACCTGTCAATCATCCCTTCTGCAGGCAAGCCTCCTCCCAGATGGTTCTGTAACCATAATGCATGGCAGAAACATTGCTCAGTTTTGTGTGTGTATATTGTATGTGGGTGGGTGGCGTGTGCCAGAGAAGCCGTCCCTACAGACTGTCAAAGAGACTCATGGGAAATGTACTATTCAGCCAGACCACAAGCTCTCTGTCATCTTAGCAGATTTCTGTTTTCCCATTCAAGATGGAGTTTATTACAATCACTACTTTCTTTGGCTTTACTGTACAAGCTTAGCATTGCTTGGATCGCTATGGCTCCTTTTGCTTATGAACGTGTAGCTGAGCAACACATGGGTCCCCTGAGTGTAATTGACTACAAGCTCTAAGCTGAAAGTTTATTTTAGTAAAATGATTTAAACTCCACAGGTATGAAATATCTGTTTGGGACAGGTTTTAAACAGAAGTTAGTTAAAATGACAAAAATTTGTCTCATGCATCTCGTCAAAATTAGAGGGATCTGATGCACCATGTTCTCATACATCATTATCTGTGCAGAGTCTCAAGTATAAGACAGTCTGCACTTAGATCATCTTTTCACTGACACCCTTATCCATTTACTTGGTGCTCGTGTGAAAGGATTAAAAAAAGGCAGACAAAGAGCAGGATAAGAAAACTTGTGCTTCCTTGCTGAAGCCATTTTCTCATGATGTACATTAAAAGCAAATCCTTTGTAGCCCCATAATATTAGCCCATAAAGTATTGATACAGAAAGGAAACAAAAGCCCTGGGCTTGAAGCGATCCTATGGTTATTTTTCATCAAAAGTTTCAGCGACATGAACATTACTCTCTATTCCCTAATCCTCCCTCTTTGTCACTTTGATTTATTTTTGGCACCATACAGTTGCGTTTTCTACAGGAAAAATTGTTGAGAATTAAACTCCTCGCCCATTACATCCTTTCGTTTCCATAACTTCCTCGCCTGGTTTAGATCTCACAGTAGCTGCTCCATGATGGAAGCAGGTGATCGGCATTTGTTTCCATCCAAAGAGCATCGAGACACGCTCCCTCTGTAGAGATTAAAAGCTAGAACCACTGGGAGGGTAAGGCTCTGGTGGGGCCTGTCTTAAGAAGAAAAAAAATACTTTCAAAATATGCTTCCCAAGGGGTGTTTGCATGTACCAGTTCACTCTCCAAATAAGCTATATGCACTCAGAGACAGAGTTGCACATGAGATCGGAAAACAATAACGTCCCAGCAAAAAAGCTCACCGCATCCATAGAGCTGAATCTGGCAGTAACAAAGTCATGTTGGCTTCCTCAGTCACAACCATGAAACATCTTTTACACCGCATTTAGATGAAGCCCCAGATTCCAAGTCCACTATAAGCTACCATCAGCTGGATAATGCCTAATTGTTTAGCTTTGACGGACCATGCAGAGTAATGTCGCTTTTGAGAAAAAATTATTGCTGTTTTCAAAGGTTATGGCTTGTGAAAGGGTAACTTGGAAAAGGTAAGAAACCTAAATATTCCCCATGTCTCTATCCTACATGTTCCTCCTAAATCTTTATTTCTTCTGCCCTAGCTGGCTCCAGTTAGAGCCGCTTTTTCCAAGCGTCTGGCTCACCCATGGGATGGCCTAATACAGCCACGATGCAGAGGATCACAAGGAAGAAGGTTGTTGTTAAGCTTTTGTGAGGGAACAGCGCAAGAACTCACATTACACTAATCTCTTTTCCCTTGTCTGCTCACAACACATGCTCCCAGGTCTTTAGAGGTTTTTACAATTCTGTTAAGGCCGAAAGCACTCGGGGCACAACATCCCAGCTTGTTCCTTCATTTTTGTAAAGCCATCACATTTTGCAGCAAGGTCACTTGAAACCCCACACGTAACACATCCATCCATGTATGAAATGATTATGCACCGACCGGCAAATAAGCATTTTGTAGACTTTCTGTGACTAAAATAAAATTTTAAAAACGCACCATGACAGCAGCCTGCCAGGCACGGAAAAAAATAATTTGTGCCCGATTCTCTAACCCTGGAATTCATGTGTAACACTAAAAAGACAACTTTAAAAGATTGATTGTTTCCTTTTCCTTTTTCGACCCTTTTTTTAATGAATTTGCATTTACTTGTGTCTGTGTTTGGAGTTTCTGCAAAAAGGTACAGGAGGGTTTTCCTACAATTCCGTTTCAACCACCTGTACTCTTTCCACACACGCTGTCGGGTCTCAGCGTTGGTCTATAAGCCATGCTTGTCTGCATGTGTGTGTGAGTGTGTGTATTTGTATGTGTGTCGGGGGGGAGGGGGTGGGGGGGGCGTCGGTTGGCGGGATGTGCATGTGTCAGAAGGTGGGGGAGCATTACTGTGTGTGTGTGTGTGTATTGGCTTGCGCGAAAGTGTGTGTGCAGGGACTCCAAAATCCAGCACATTTTAATTACTGCCCGGCTGTACTGCATGCCTCTTTGATATGGAAATGCAGACACCATCTTCACACGACCACTGTACAAATCTTCATCTGATTCATAAAAAACAATGAGCCCAGCTAATTCCTCCACCTGATTACAGGCCTAGACCCGTGTCAGAGACGTGCGGCCACCAACGCCCTTCCAATTAATTCTACATATTAATGTGTGATACTGGATTAAAAATAAAAATAAAAAAAACCCACTGGGCTACTTACCATAGCCAAGTCTGTTGCATTTTGAAGTCAAACTTAATTATGCGCAACTATGCTATGGACTGAAAGAAAATGTCCAATTATTTTGAGAAAAACATATTCAGCGGCAGAGTGAATGATACAGATCAAAATGGGCCACTTAGGTTACTTGTGCAATTATGCAGTTTGTGTGATGATACACATATTTAGATTTTTTTTTTTTTTATCTGTAATCCTTTAATGTCAGCAATACCATTCACTTACAGAAACCAGAGTGATATTAAGATCTAATCAAGTATGAAAGGTTAAAAAAAAAAACAGCACTGACCAAGCTGAGTCCCTAGACACACAAAGTAGGCAATGTCTTCTTTAATAAAAGAAACATAACCTGTAACTCAGAGAACACTTTAACATTAGTCAAATATGCATTTAAGGGGAAAGGAATTCAGCCTTTTAGAAAGAAAAAAAACTTTGATGATCTTTGAAGCAGCTGATGTTTTGCTATCTATCTCTTACACTCTCTGCACGGACATAATGAAGTTCTATGTGTCATTAGCACTAAGCCTGAACCTCTGATTCATCTTTATTCCATGTGGAAAGAAGAAAAAAAAGCCAAACAGGAGGGGCTGGTGTTTATTTATTCAATATGAATCATAAACTCATCTGAAACTCTATATATATTTTTTTTTAAACTGCCTTTTACATACCCTCCACTCCAAACACAGACACAACAGGGCACCTCACCATTAGGTTTCATCATTGTTGAGATATTCTATGGCAAATTAGATAACACTTAGAAAGACAGATGTCACAACATGTGCTCCCACCTTTATTATCTCCTGCGGTCCTCTAGCCTTCTGCTGCACTCCCCACTCTACCTTTACAGAGCCTGCTGTTGTTTACTTCCTTCTCATCTTGTTTATCATCAAGCCATAGAAGAAGTAACTTGTACCCGTGCGCCACTCAGCCACTACCCTTCCCTCCAAATTGCTTTGCTCTCCCCGGCCGCATCCCTGGCAGCCTCTGGTCAAAGCACTTTTTATCTTTTTAGATATATATAGATAAAGCAATGTGCATGGTTTCAGGTCAAGAATGTGTTTTTTTATTATTAAAAAAAAACAACAACAGAAATGTAAAAACACTTTTGCAGTATAGGATATGGAAAGTAAAACCCACTAACAGGAACATAGTACGGAGTAAAAAGGGGCTCTATTAGTCCTACACACATTCATACACATAGTAATCATAGACGAGGCGAAATTTAGGATAGACAAAATTCAATCCAGAATAGTGAAACTTATAAAACATTATTATTGCTTTAATTGCAGCACTTTATTGATTCTCTTATATAGCAGCAATAAACAAATTCTATTTTCTTGACTATTTTAAATGTAAGATTCTGTGAGGAGTACAACCTGTCTGTGTCAACCTTGCAGCTTTGTAGCAACAATGAAAGCTGCATACAAACTTCAACTCGCATCCCAGCATGGCTCGATCGGGTAAGAATGAAAATAAAAAAAAGATTTTCTTCTTCTATTCTATTAATATATTTCATCTTGGGGAAAAAACGAAAAATACGTTCTAATAACCCCAAACACAGTTTTTCCAAATACGCCTAATCAAACAGAAAATTTCTAAGCAAACATTTAGTCTTCCAAAACCAAAAAGGAGCAAATTTTACGACTAGACCATAAATGCATTTTGTGAAAATGAGCTGTTTCAAAAAAAGATATTCCTAGGTGTAACATAATATGAATGCTTTTATTTCACTCTCACCTAACTTTTCATTGATCCCTCTTTCAAAAAAACAAAGAGACACATTTTCATCATGACAGTGAGGAGATCCAAAAATGACTTCGTTTTTTTTTCTTTTCAGATTGATCAAACCACAGCTTATCTTCTCATTTCAGTACCTGACTTTTTAACTTCAGAGACAGTGGGGATATTAATATAAGAATAGCAAGAACACAACCCCAGCTGCAGTGTTACGCTTTCCATTTACAAGGAAGACAGTTTATTTGACTTGAACTTTAACAGAACAGGATGTGTTAGGACGTGTGAGACAGGTGGATTTCTCCCCTCTCTCACTAGCAGACCTCTTCATCATATTCTGTATCTAATGGGAAAAAAGTCTCAGTACTGAAAATTAAGAGCTAATAGATTACTCTTTAAAGGATAAAGAATTTTTTGTTGTTGTTTTTATGCAATTTGACACAAAAAAATGACTTAATTGACATATTTAATTTGAAAGAATTGTCTTGGATGTCAACAAGAATTTAAAAGGATGACACTTGAGAATACAAATTTCTTATTATTTTCTGTTATTGAGATGCATGACAGCTGAAAACACGGCTCTAACTGAACAAGGTGACTAATCGGAGAATAAATGATGAGGATTTGAAGTAAAAGCCGAGCTGCGGCTGGTATCACAGAGCTGAGGCTCTGGTGGTTGTTTTTTTTTTAAAATTATTATTAT
Source organism: Orestias chungarensis (assembly GCA_032876305.1). Lineage (NCBI taxonomy): Eukaryota > Metazoa > Chordata > Actinopteri > Cyprinodontiformes > Cyprinodontidae > Orestias > Orestias chungarensis. The sequence continues at coordinate 1,048,276 of JAVLVB010000047.1, forward strand.
TATTATTCTTTCAGTGACAGACACGCTGAGCTGCAGCAGCCGTCAGAGACAAACTGTGACACAGACAGAGGCGAGTGTCCGTGTATAGCAATCAAGACAATGTGCTGAGTGGGCAGTCTAATTATAAATGTGCCATTTAGGCTCGCGTTTGCTCTCCAGAACCGTGTTACCTTATGAGGAGACGTGCGTAAAGCGGCCGCAACAGAGAGCTCCGAACAAAATCACCCCCCACACCCAAAAAAGTAAAAAATAAATAAAATTATAAACTCAAGAATAAACGAGAAAACTTAGACAGACTTTTCAATCCAAAAAGCTGGACACAAGTTTGTGCAGAGAGGAGATTAAAAAAAAACTATTCAAAAAAACATGAGGTTATTAAAGATTTATTAAAACTCTATAGAAGACATTCTTAATAAAGCTCCAACATCGTCATGGAAATTTGTTAATCAGTTATGTAAAAGTTTAGTTATATTAGTGTTGCTTTTTTCTAATTGAGAAATTGTCTGTTCAGTGTGTTTAAATATGCTGCCACGCATAAACGGAATGGAAAGTAATTTAGACAATCCTTCAGATGCAAAAAATATATAAATGTAAAATAGATTTTTTTAACTAACAAACATATGTTCTATTAGTTTTAATGTAAAAAAAATTGCACATTTCACAATATAAGCTTTGCCTTTTGTAGTTTCTAAATTGCCTATTTATATTAATTTCCTTAAGGTAATAGAAATATGAATTTGTAGGAAAAATCAAAAACAGACAAAACAACTTCCAACAAGTCCGCGGCGCAAAAATACAGTTACCATTAGATTTAATAAATATGTGTACTCTAAAGCTTACATCTGCTCTTAACAGACAAGCCTTGCAATTGTTGTATTTAATTTACGGCTTATGCATTCTTAAGGGGTCAATTCCCCCGACCTCCGGGAAAGTTTGAGAGGAGCAAACATTCCCAAGCTGCGCGGCTTGGAGCAACTTTACGCATCTGTTCTAAAACAAAAAAATTAAAATCTAACAAAAAGAAGATTTTTTTCACACAAACCAAAGACACTCTGAGACTTCAAAATGCCAAAAGTGTAATGAGAGTGGAGCGAAAAGCTTCTCACACGCAGAGAGAGCCAGGAAACCCGCCAGGACTCACGTCTCTGTCAGTGAAAGGGTCCGCTGCGTGGACAAGAGTGAAACTGCCAGCGTGCAGGCGGAACAACGTTGCGGGACGTTTAAACACACAACCCTTAAAAGTTGGTGAGAAAATTGTATTTATGGTTGGAAAAACTACAAGGGCTTAACTTTTCAGCGCTTTGGTGAGTCCGGGGCGCTCAGCCAAACGCGAAAAAATAAAACTTTATAATAGACCTGCATCAGATGCGTTCAAGGATGTTATTTATAACTGGATAAACGTGGAAAATGACTTTTACCTGCAGTTCATAGAGTTAGAGTTAGAAGAAGAGTTAAGACGCAACGCGCCTCTTAGTCTCGCCGGGGTTTTTGTTTTTTACGGGTTTTTTGGTTTGTTTGTCTGTATTTTGGGCGCATCGGGACAGACGCGACAACCGAAGTTTGACTCTCTTCTTCTCCGTTTGCAAAACTTTCTGTCCCGTTCATAAAAAAGCTCACCGAGAACTCTCCCGCATTGTTTCTTGAAGCGCGCACGCACATCACACATCGCCACGAACGCGAGTGGCGACTTTACTGACAGCTCTCGCTGAAATAGGAAATAAGAAGAGGAAGAATAGGAGGAAGAAGAAGGAGGAGGATCAGGAAGACGCAGCGAGCGTGATGGTTTACCTTGACATTTGAGAGCCGTGGAGGAGAAAAAAATCCGCGTCCTTCCGTTTGCGCAATGTACGCGACTCTGGGATATAGTTTACAAGGAACGCTGAGCGGTGGCTGCTGCTGCTGCTGCTGCTATCTGTTGAGCAAAGAGAAAAACTTGACTCTGCGCGCACGTGTGCTGCTGCTGCTGGGATCCGAGCGACTCTGCGAAGTTCACTTGTCCAGAGAAAACAAAAACTACAAGAACCATTTGTTGTTCGCCTATCTGTTCTGTGTCTCCCTCCCCTCACGGACTCACTGACTGACTGACTCACTCACTCACACCAGAGCGGACTGCAGGAGCTGGAGATGCTGTCAGTCTTGGTAATCAATGCGCGCAGCCATGTCGCAAGTATTCAAAGCATTTCCCGTCGTGTAACATCAGAAAGTGAGTGGCCAGGGCATTGATCTGATGAAGGCAAAAGAGGCAGGACTCCCCCCCACACCCTCCTCTTCCTCATCCCTCCTCCTCCTCCCAGACAAGAGATGCAAGAGAGAGAGAGAGAGAGAGAGAGAGAGAAGGGCAAGGCAGAGAGAGGAGTGAATGAAATAAAAGTCAAGATTGTTTCTGTCCCGACCTCAGTTTGGGTTTGTTAGAGTCAAACGCGCGTCAAGTTCATGACAACAACTTTTTAAACAGATGCTAAACTTTTACTGATGTGTTAGTTGTGTGTGTGTGTGTGTGTGTGTGTGTGTGTGTGTGTGTGTGTGTGTGTGTGTGTGTGTGTGTGTGTGTGTGTGTGTGTGTGTGTGTGTGTGTGTGCGCGCGTGTGCGCGTGTACGTCTGAGCGATGAACAAGAGTTCGGATCTCAACATCACATTTTTTTTGTGTGTGAAAAATAAACAAAAATAGGCATTCATTTGCAAGAGATAAAGCTCCTTAAAATACTTCTTAACTAGATTCATTTCGACTTTTGAACGCAAACATGAAAACATGAAATAAATCTTTTGATTTCAACTGTTTTTGGAACATTTTGAATTGTAGCTGATTTCTCTGTGACTGAACCTTTTTTTTTTTTGGCTTATCTGTTTAACAATATCTGTTTCCACAAATTATCCTACATTCCTCCTAAATGCAAGGCTTTTTTTTTCTATTATGGTAATTAGATTTTGTTTTGGTGCGTGTAGATATTTAAAAGTTGCGCTTTAGAATTTTTTGCAATTAAAAAAGAAACTTAACACTTTTCACATGATTTTGAATATCTAAAAAAAATTAAAAATCTGCACAACGGTCACAATTTCTGTAAGTTTTTTTTTTTTTTTTTTTCTCGAGCAATAATTAAGCTATATTACTGTTATTCAATGAGACGTCGACCTTTTAATTAGTTTTAAATGAAATCAACCTGTAACAATTTTTTTCACTGAGCCGCACATATCTGTGAGACGTTCATGCTTGAATCTGTTTAAGATTATCCGCTCGGATGCAAAACGCGGGAGGAGGCCTGTCTGTTTCAAAAACAATAAATATAAACAGATGCGCAGATAAATATAAAGTCTAAATAAAAAGGCCAATAATGGTACTGATAGAAGAGTTGTATTCTTTACAAATCAGTAGATGCACATTTCAATAAAAAAAATTGTAAACCTTAAAGTACATCAATGAGAAAGAAATAAAAGTTTACTTACAGAGAGTGAAGATGGACAGCAGGAAGAAACTCTGATTGTTACCGGCGGAGTGTCATGGAGCTGGAAGAGGGAGGAGAGGCGAAGAAAAGGGCGACAGAGGGAGGGAGAGAGCGACAGAGCCAAAGAGGGGCCAGAGAGAGAGAGAGATGCACAACCCGAGCACAGCATCGCATCAGCTCAAATCTGACTCCTGCACGTCTGACTTTCTCTGTTCCCCCTTCCCCAGGTGTGGCAGAAAGGTAAAACAAACGCACCACCCAGCAGGAGCAGCGGAGCAGCATCTCAGCTGCCACACACATCCTCCTACTTCAGGCTATTTTACAGCTATTTTATCAGTGAGGATGGAAGAAGCTCGACTTTTTTTTTGGTTTTGTTTTTGTTTTTATAAGAAAACAAATAAACGTAAATTTGAGAACTTTTTCTATCTCATAAAACTAATATGCAGAAAGTTTATTTATGTCTTTTTGAATGCATGGTAATTTATATGTGGTCGCATTTTTAAACGCAGTTACTTCAGGCAGCGGCCGTTTCTGTAGTTTACAGGACCAGGGCGCTTGTTAAACGTGCCTCATGCGCCACCTTTTGGGCACTGAGAGAAATGCACCTGTTATCCCAAAACGATAGTAAGTCAGCGCGCGTGTGGAGCCTGTTGTTGAGAAGGTGAAGTTAATCATATTTGGACGTCAGGTTTTTTTTTCAGAAAATCCAAATCTTCTTTTTGTCCCTTCAGTAACATTGATTTTTATAAATTCATAAATATGACCTGTTTAAAAAAAAACGTAGGTGGCAAAGAAACAATGTGGGTTCTTTTTTTTTACCTTTCTGTTACCTTATCAGCTGCTCAACAAAGTACATGATGAAGTCCTATTGCTCACGGTGTTGAGCAGCTAACCAAGTGCCAGTCACTTCTGGATCTTTCTCAGAAAAAGAAGAAGAAAAATAATGACTTAAAAAATACAAATACAGGCCTGCTATTTTTAAAGAGGGGACTGCATGGTGGTGCATGAGGGCTGCGTGAAGAGCAGAAGAAAAAAAACAAGACAGTCCAACTTGTTGGGGGGTAAGGCAGACACATTTGCATACCCTGCGAGTCTTTGATGCATCTTCAGCTTCAAGTCTAGCCCATAAATATTTGAAAAGAAGAGTGCATGAAAATCAACATTTTTGTTACATTAAATTAACATGTGTTCTTCCCCCTGTTCTGCATGGTTAATTAGAGAGCACCATTCAGTCAGTGAGTGTGGGTGGGTGGGGTTGAGCAGGGGGGGGGGGGCACTTTGATTACCGTGCAGATAGAATACGTTTTTTTTTGTGTTTTTTTTTTTTAAAGGTGGGCTGCCGAGTCATTCCTCAAGCTCACAGAATGCAGTGATGAGTGTTTTTATTTAGGTTCTTTAATTATTTCAACTCTAAACTCTCCAAGCAATCCACAGACCTCCCTTTGACCCCTTACTTATTGGCATTTATAAGCATTTCATATGATAATCAATTATTAATAACACATTCTGCTAAAGCTCTTTGTTCTTAAAAAACATTTATGATCAAATGTTTCTCTTGCGAGAACCATACTCTACACCAACACTAATAAGGCCTGTTTTTGAAACAAGCAAAGTTTTTATTAGATTGGACAAATTATTAAAACATCTCTTGACATCATAGTGCAAAGAAAAACAGTGAAAATAATTGTTATGCTGTATTAAATCCCCTTCTTACATGTGAATCCATCAAGTATTTCAAATTATGAGTATACTGAGTACAATCATCTGGGAAATAATTTATTTTCTATATTCCTGTAATATTTTGGGGTATAAAATCCTCAAAGACTCTCGCCTGTATAGGAGAGACAACTTCACTCTCTGTCCAGATTTACTTGTATAAGAAATACAATCTAGAAAGCAAACCCCACCTTATGGAACCCAGCATGTGCAATTGCCTCCAACAGCATTTGCATTCATGCAAATCATCGCCTTCCAAATTGGACTTGGAGTGTGGTGGGCTGCTCTGTTCTCATTAGCTGACCCAAATCTCTTACTCTGGATTTCATCAAAGTTTAGTCAGGATCTAATATTTCCTTTCAAGTTAACAGCGAACCACTGATTCATCATGTTGAAACAAGGAGTGCCAACATGCCAATTCTAATTACGTAGTTATTAAGGACATCATCCATTAACGTGTGCCAGTGATAATACAAATGCAGAAATTAAAACATGTGAACCACTGATGAACAAAACGAAAGTGTCAATAAATACATTTGTGAGGTGTCCCTCTTCAGCTACAAACCTAAAGTGACAAACATTTACCAAAAAGTCCCATCTTATACTTGCAGGAGTTATGTGATTTTTGCTGTTACAAAAAAAAGAATCACGTTCTTTATTTTTTTTAAATGCAAGATGCACTTACCCCTTTTGTGATTAAATCGCAGAGTTCTGCAAGTTTCTTCACTGTGATCTAGCATGTGTGTGAGTGGGTGAGTGTGTGTGTATGTATGTGCATGCATGGGGAGCTACTAGATTAAACAGAAAGGCCCACGGGCATTTGGTTAATTTGCAAAGCAATTGCTTTTATGTTTAAAAGGCCCAACTCGCTGTAGGTATTGTAAAAGCTTTCCATTTAAGGAACACAAGATTGTTCATTTGTTGCTTGAAAAACTGAGCAACTTTTCTACTCCCTTTTAATCACTTGGATTCTCTAACTAGCTTTATTTATAATAACAAAATAATGATACTGTTACAACATAAAGCACAAATAAGTTGTATGACACCTAATTTAAAAGGCAAAAAAACAGAAGCTTTGAAATACAATCATTTTTGCTTGCAGCTAGGGCAGCCTAACTCCTGTTTAGCCTTGTCTCTATTCTTTTTATAACATGCACACACGATCGGAGGAATATTCAGTGGTTCATCCGTTGTAAATAATGTAACCTATTCCATTACTTACATATTAAAAATGTACCACATGTGAAAGTAAAAAAAAAAAAAAGATAAAACAGCATAAAATAATCTTTTGAAATCAAAGCACCTATTGCATCGCCTCACTCGGTTTTGTCTTTTGCACAATTGGACTACTATTTTAGATCCCAACGATGTACGCAGAGGAGGCACCCAGCTGTATTAACAATCTTATTTATGTGAGTGGAAATGGGTATCACTGGGAATCACTCTCTGATTTCTCCTCTCCTCTCAGCCTCCTTGGGAAAACTATGAATACGTTACAAATTCTTTGCCATAGTGAACAACACAGACCTGAGAACAAGGTCATACTCCTCGATGTGATGTCAAGAGGCTTGCTGTTCTCAGTCAAAAAAAAAAAAAAAACGTATGAGGGAAAACAAAACAACAACAAAAAAGTTTTAAATAAATCTACGTCATTTTAAGCAAACTCCAAACAATGATACAAGGCTCTTTTCCTTTCAGGATTTTTAAAAGAGACATTTTATTTACTGCTCCTCATCATCTTTTATTTAAATGTGCTCAAAGTAATCTCAAACAAACATCCCTGTCAGGATGCGGAGCAGCAGTCTCTCCTCTTCTGAAAAGAGAAGCCAGTAAGTATTTAGTAAAGGATTAATGCGGGAGGCCTTGATTGCGTTTAACAGAACAGGAACCAATTAGCATAATAGGCCCGCTTTCATTCTCTTTGAAGTCCAGAGCATAGAATAACAAATGTATATGAACCACCAGCCAAACGTCAATACATGGAAATGCCACAATTCTCAGAGGAGGGTCTTAGGCGATTTTTCTTCTTTTTTTTTTTTTCTTTTTTTTTTTGCAGAAGGAGGGAAAAACATCCCATCTTATTGCAAAATAAGCAGTACATTAGACGTGATTGGTCTTCTAGGAACCAGGGCCAGCAGGCTCTGTTGGGCCCCCCATCCTGGAGGAGAGACAGGAGCAAAGAGGATGCAGCTGCTGAGGGAGGTGCATCCTTTCTCTCAGGTGTTTTCAAAGCCTCACCCCGATGTGAAGGAGCAAAAATAATTACTCTCCAATTAAGGATAAAGACATCACTTGGGAGGGAGCTGTAACACAAAAGGCTTTCTGAGCGGAGCAGGGTGAGAGCAATGCATTGGTTTAAATAAGTGCATCACATCCGATCTGTAAACGCACGAGGGGGGATTCATAAGGAATGCAAAATTATAAATATTTGTGCTAAAAGCTGCAATATTCGGCAACAGCAGCACGTGTACTCTTTCTATTTAAAAACACATTTCATATTATTTTCTTTTTGAACCTGAAAGTTCACTAATTCATAGATCCTGCTTTTACAATTGCAATGTGGAGAGATAGTTCATGATTTAAAGATATGAATTCTGTGCTTCAAGAATCCAGAGTTATTAGCATCTACCTTCTCAGTTGAAAATACATGGAATTAAAAATGCCTTTTGAGATGGAAAACGCTTTGAACTTAAGAAGCATTTCAAGAGACCCCTCTCTCTTTTTTTGTATTGAAAGTTCACCTCCTTTGAGCATGCCATAGTTTGGTTCTCTCTCTTTTTTTTCAAATAAGAGAATGAAGTTTAATGGGTCAAGGCAATCAATGTAAAAGTTCAAAGAGAATGTTGTAGCTGAGCTGTGAAGAGTGCGTAGTTTGTACTCACTCTTTGTACATGATTAGAATAAAAATATAGCTGATAAACAGCATTAATGATATATAATGAGGAAGATGATGATCCTTTAGGTGGACAGTAAAGATTCATGTTGAACTCATAAGTTTGGAATGTGAGCGAAAAGTCAGAGAAAAATGACACAAACCATCTATCTAAGCAAATTGTAGAGTTAAACATTTTAGCAACATGATTGTAAAGATTGTTTAATTACAATAGATAAACCTTTGATTTTTGTACTTTGGAAGTCCGCTTTAGTGGAGCTTTTGTGTTCATTGCGAAACTAAGTCATTTAAAAACTAAGTCCTTTAAAAACTAACACAAACTATCTTTTCATTAGTTATGTCAATTATAATTTAAAAACATGTCTTCTTCTACTACGAAAAAACAAGACTCACATGTTGCGGAACATATATTTAAATCCTTTTTTTTTTAAATTGTATTTATTATAAAGCTTTGTCAGACATCTTTATTGGCATCAGCAAACATTGAGGACAGTATCTGTGACTCAGGTATATTTGCCAGCTGAAAAGTATAAAGATAAAAAAGCATTAGTGCCAAACAAAATTAAGAATGACATGTTTTGTTTTTAATATTATTTGATTTAAAATTTGTGTCTGTATGAAAGTCTATATCATACAGATAAAGACTTTCTTCCTAATTGAAGCCAACAACTTTCCCTATAAAGTAAATGCATCTTATCCAATTAAATCCAAAGCAATTTAAAAAAAATCAAACCAATAAAAATAATCAGATGCTGTGTTAAGATCTTTAATATTCACGTCTATTCAAATCTAACTCACTCAACCTTCGCACACAAAAAACATGTTAAAAGGTTTTCATTCTGACATAAGCAAAAAGAAGCCTAAAGAAGACTGGCAGTGCTACATGTACTGTACATACAGAACACCTCATATAGCTTGGTGTAAGAATATTAATGACAGAAAAATAGTACTTTTAATGATGCATTAAACATGTTATCTTTTAAACATTCTCTAGCTGGTCAAAAATGGGTAGATTCAATAACCAGAGTCATAATAGGATGAATCACTGTACAATTGAAAAAGTGCAATAAATTGTAGAAAATACTTTTTTATTATTATTTATAAGTTCAACATATGTTATACACCTTCATAGTTAATATCCAATGCAGCTCTCAAAGCTCCAGCATATCACTAGAAAATGCTTTCATCAGCAAAAAACACTTTAGAAGAGTGTGTCCTGAGTAAGCCTTAAGATAAAACTGTATTGTTGTTTCTCTTTCATTGCTGCATTAAAAGGTGTCCAAAAAAAAAGAGAGTCTTCTTCTTGCAGAAATCGGTTGTTTGTTTGGGAAGTAGCAGCTCAGTGTCCAGAAAAAGCTTGAGCTGTGAGGTGACAAGAAAAGCAAAGTTAGTTATTTAAGGAACAACCTTTAGGGTTAAACATACTGATTAATAACACTAAATACTTGAGACTCAATGATTTGTCATCTTTTTAAGAGCGTTTTAAGCCTACCTGAGCCAACAATCATCAGAATTGCATCAGAACAGCTGTTCTACAAAGCCAAATCATTTGTATTTGCTCTTGATAAATACTGGCAGGGAAAAAAACAAAACATTTGTAGCCTTATAAGGTTAAAACAGTTGAGCCCAATGATCTCTTCAGAAATGTGGTTTGTACTTAAATAAATCCACCATACAGCAACATCCACATATTCGCACCTCAGGAAATTGTGCACTATAAAAATTATGTTATTGAAGTTCTATTATCTTATCCTTCAAGTTTTTTTTGTGCACTTGGCAAAACAAGTCCAGTTTCCAACAGTCCTGGTTTTTAAAACTTTTGGTTTGATTGTACATACAGAAAAGTAAAAAAATAGTATCTATTTCCCATCTTTCTGGATGGGCTTCTTCTCATTTCTCTTTCATTTTTAAGACTGGCTGTTTATAAACAGTGTTTTGTGAATGTGTTATTATTATTAAAAAAAATAAAAATAAAAAGCTACATTTTATGAAAATTGTTAGGTATCAGGTAGGGTACCAACATCAAATGGATATACTTAAATGAAAAGACCACATTATATTTAAATATTCCAGTGGAATATATTAGTGCTGTAGAAAAAGAAAATATTAAAAATATTAATTTAATAAAAGCTTGAGATGCTAATAAACACGGAGGGTGCAGAAGATTTCTTGGATTGTGTTCTGATTTTACGAGATTGAGACACAGCTATACAATTAGATTTCTTTTACAGTTACAAAAGCTAAACATTTGAAGATAAATTAAGGAATGAATGAATTAAAAAAATGAATGAATGAATTAAAAAAGTTAAAAGTGGAAGGAACTATTTAAATACAAAGAGAAAAAAATAATTTCTGTACCATGAGGACATCCAATACATCAATACTGTCACACCCTCAAAACAGATAGAAAAACTGGGAGATGCTGTGAATAAGGACTGTGGATAAAAAATATAAAAATATAAAAAAACAACAATAACTGACATAAAGATCAGCATGATTTTAAAGTCTATTTAAAAAAAAATATATAGGAATGTTTTTTCTTGCATTCTTTTTTTCGAATACAATAGGCTTTTCCCAACTGCTGAATAGTGAAGCACAACATCATTTTTATCCCTGAAAGATGTGGGCCTAAAGTAACATTTTACCCTAGATGTTTCTTTTGACAAGGAATAATATTGATGTTTAAGAGAATCTGTTGATTTGACGCCTTTAATGTCAGTTAACCTTTATCCACTGGGGGGGATAAAGGTTGTGTTAATATTATGGTTAAATAAAATGCATTTTTAAATCTAAATCTATCAAGAAAATGAAAACTTTGTTCTTCACTGTAAAGTCTGTTGTCTGATGCTCAGCATTGAATCCATACTATCTTCAACCAGGTAAAAATCACATTCTACGGTATAGATTTAATATGCATAATAACTGTAATTAAATTTCAACCAATCAGGGATGTAATTTACTATTTTCGTATTAAGAATATACCAATCCTATTAGAAAATAACTTTTCATAAAAGCATTTTGCAATTGTCTTTAAATGGTTTAGTTTTTTTTTCTTACGTTGAAAGTGATGAGACAAGCTGTCTTTGTGCATTTACAGTAACAACAGTGCTATATTTTTTCCCCCTGACTTATTGCTGCCACGCTACATACAGATGGGGAGCTAATTGGTGTTGAGGAATGCAGCTGTGCTGTAGACTGAACTGTCAAGGTGCTAAATCAAAAGGTGTCTCTTTTGATAATTACACACAATGCTACAAGCACGTATGTTCTTCTGAGACCTTTCCTCCCATCAACCACCCATAAATATTTTGGCATCGATACAAAAAGAAAGAAAAGAACAATTTACACACAATTATCACAGTGGGATGGGCAGACTGCCTGCAGATGTTTGTTTTGATTATAGTAGGAGCAGAGCCAGGGCTTTCCCAACCCCGGCAAGATGTGTTTCCTTCAATCACAATACAGAGGCAAGCATGAAGCTTTTCACTTTCAGACAAACAGTAATCCCTCCAGAACGTTCCTCTGGAGCGGCTTTAAACATGCAATTAGGGTCTTACTTTGTTGTTTCACATTAGACAAAAGTGTAGTGAATCCCGTTGCTTAGAGGAGAAGGAGGCGCCACGGATACAGGAGGAAGAGGAGGAGGAGGAGGAGGTGGAGGTGGAGGAGGAGGCAGCGAAGGAGGAAGGGGTGGGGGAGAAGGGGTGGGCATGTTAAACTGTGGTGGAACTACAAGGAGAGGACAAAAGGATAAGAAAGAGAAAACAACATTTGTTGTTAGTAAGCTGTGTTAGTCAGTTTGAGGGATGGAATAAACTTTAAGTTTTAAAAGTAAAAGTTTTTCTGGAGCAAATATAAAGTTTTCATGTTTAAAAAGATCAACATTAATAATTTAAAAACTTATTTCTCATTTAATGCCTCACATGTCTACTATAATTAATTATGTTTGTTGGTTTTTTCTGTATGCAACTGCCATCAATTACAGTAGACTTATTTAACCTGATATAATGTTCAGATGTCCAAGCTCATTTGCACAATCAATCTTACATCCTAGTATGAAAGGTTAAAAACTTCAAACATCTGTGTACAAAAGTATCAGTCAGGAGAAGGTTAAACAATTTCACAACATATATATATATATATATATATATATATATATATATATATATATATATATATATATATATATATATATATATATATATATATATATATATATATATATATATATATATATATATATATATATATATATATATATATATATATATATATATATATATATATATATATATATATATATATATATATATATATATAT
>JAVLVB010000047.1:1060746-1089900 GCA_032876305.1 Orestias chungarensis
CATTCATGGTAAGTCTGCGTGCAACTGCCTAATTGTTAAAGCCTAACCCTAACCATTAGCAGTAAAAGCCTAATCCAACATCTAACCCTAAATCAATTCCCACCATAGTCATATACCTAACCCCTAAACCCCCCCATAGAGAACAGGCTTTGGTCATTAGTACTAGTTATAAAATGGCCCTGACAATGTAGCAAAATAAATGGCCAAACACAGAGACACACAACTTAACATAAGTGGAGAAAATATGGAACAAGCATAAACATTAATAAAACTGGGCGTTATCCACAATTCATAGACAAAAACAGAAACCAGTCAGAGAGGCTCCCGTGAGGCAGTAATCAACACTGAAGGAGAAAAATAACTACTCAAGCAGGGCTGTGGATAAGTTATTCCAGAGTGCTATCTAATAAAACATTGTTTTATTAAATAATGCCTTGTCGAGATTTTGGGAAGCTGATTATAATTTTAGGGTGTGGACACAGTTTTATTTTTTCCCCCCTAACAGCTTTGATTGTTTTTTTTATTGGCTTGTGTCTTACATATGCCTCATTTAAGGCTGAAAAAGCTTTAATGTGCTTTGTCATGGTTTCATGTTTATTTTTTTACAGAATGAAAACTATTTTTTTCAGGATTGTAAATATTTTATATACTTTAAATAATATAGGTGGAGGACAAAAGTGGAATACATTTACCTTGAGCCGTTCTTATTTTATTATTTTGTATTTTAAAGGCAATATCCAAGTTACTTTTTGTAAATACCATCAAATATAAATCAAAAATAAATAAATAAATACTAGCAATCATGTGATGTTTCATGTTTTGATGTATTAATTTGTACATTGCATGATTTATTTCAAAATATTAAATTGGAAGATGAACTTTCCGCTTAGTACTTCAGGTCGCAGTAAATACATATATTTTATATTTTTTAATAGCATGTACAAATTGAAATTGTTACTTTTGTACCTGTTGCTATGTCTTTATTATATACCTAAAGGAAAAATAATGAGTGCTAAGAATAAATTAATAAGCATGGAATTACAGGTTTATCAATCTGTCATAGGTGTTTCATTTGTATTGGTTATGTTTAATATTTCATTCACAAAAAGCTTATAGAGCACAACCTAAAGTTTTAGATCCCCAAAAATATAGCATAAGAAAAGTAATAAATTTCAAACACAATCAGGATTGTGGAAGTTGTATTAACCTCTGTATAAAAAGTCCTAAAAATAATTGTGTTTGTGAAACATTTGGAGAAAATCAATCAGTTTTGTCTCATAAAATCTTAAAAAAAAAAAAAAGGAAATTGATTAACTACTCTGGGCTTTGAAGGGCCTCTTGATTTTTTTTTTTGTGGTTCTGATTGTTTTTATTAATGTATTAATTCTGAGGTTTTATTCCTGATTATCCATTTGGTTTTAAAGATTTATATTTTTATATGCGTTATACTCTTTTGTAAAGATTTTGATTATTATTTTAAAGTTTTATCCTTGATCTTAAATTGACCCTTTTGTGTTTTGTTGAAGTCCCCATGTCATTTTTGTGTCACTCACTTTTCCTCAGCTCCTCAGGTCAGATCCTCTCACACCTGCACTGGATTGGTCTCACCTTGTTCTCAGATCGAGGATCTTTCTCAAGATCTTTTTTTTTTAGCCAGTATATTTAATTCCCCTCTGGATCTTTTGTTGCATGCACACGGTATCGGCTTCTGTCGCAGTTTTACTCCATAGTATGTTAGTATTTGGACTTTTGGGTTATAATAAGTTTAATAAATACCTTTTGGATGCTACTCTGTCTCACTTCTTTAGGGTCCTTCAACAAACCATTATTTTTCGTTCATTTTTAATACTTTGACATTGCCTTTAAAATGTTTCTATAAAAACTGTTATAAAAAAACGTATCGATGCTCCAACTTATTTCTTCATATAAAACAAAATCGAGTTTCAATTGTCTGCATCGTTACGTTTGTAAATCGGTATAAGTGTAACAATCCTGACAAGTTATTATTGAATAAATAGATTTTTCTGTCAATTTCTGTATCAACAGCTTGGGAAATCCAAATCACCTTTGTCATATCCCCTGTATGTAATTACAGCGATGATTATTGCTGCTTTCATGTGAGCAGTACTAAAATATGGCATGCATGCTGCTATGAAAAAGACTTCTTTAAATTCATGAGTTTCAAAGTGCACCAACAGACCTTACTTTAACACCAAAGGCAGAAAAAGTCATTGATTCACTCTACGCTGACAAGATGCCACCAGTTCTATTCGCTGGCATTTCTCTATGCTGGAAATAATGTTATAATTGTTGACTTTGCTTCACTGTGCATATTAAGGATCCACACATGCTGACAGCTTGAGTGTTACGGCGTGTGACAGATATATGCGTGCGTTTTTGTGTCTGTGTGCGTGCGTGAGCGCATGTGCCGCAAAAGCAGACAGACTGACAATCTGCTGCAGTGAGAGTGAAAAATTAACTCGCCTGTCTGCTGCAGAGTATGAAAGAGATAAGATGTGAGTGTGGCGTCTTTTATGCAGGTTCAGAGCTGCGTTCAAAGCGGCGGCGGCAGTGGCATGCAGATGGAGAGCAAGAGTCTGACTAGGCCCATTGATCCGCACACAAAATGGCCTCATCAAGCGATTCCTCCTCTGTCTAAAAGATCCTACACAGATTGCAATTAAAGACTATCCACACTCGTAATAAGAAATAATATTCACTTATTAAGAAATTAACAGCCTTATTGCTTGACTCTGCACCTTACGCCCCTCTCATCAATCCAGCTTTATCAAAAGACTGCCTTCGTCTCTTGGTTTCCTCCACCCCCCAGTTTGATGGCAGAGGACATTTATCTTATACTTTATCTTGACGAAAGTCACGCTAATTATTTCTGTTAATGTTTAATTTTCGTAATTCCTTGCAGTGCAAAGATGTGCAGCCAGCTCCTACTAAATGACTCAAGGGGGCCAGATAATAATCCAAATTCACACAAGTGACCAACCACCAACCTGCTACGAGTTTGCTCTTGAGCGAGGCCTCCGATGCAAGAGCGTAGGACATGGTAATGATCCTCTCCTGTTCCTGCAGAGCAGAGTCATGTGCCACCTGTCCCACTTCAGGCTTCTCAACTGTATTTTGTACGCTGTGAAAAGAAAAGATTCACATAATAAGAGGGAGGTTAGAAATGCCAGTAAGGCAGAATAGGGACAGAAGTATTACACTTAAAGGTTTTATTAAGTTTCAACAGATCGCCTGCTGGAAGTCTTCGAGGTAGCTGTCGATGAGGCGCTTTAGCTTAACATTATCATAAAATCGGCAGTTCACCTTAATGTTTGACAATGGGAGTTGTGTACTTTTCAACATCAGGGTCATTTTCCCCTCTCCAAATTTAGCAATAATAGTTTGGTGGCATCACTAATGTATAGAAATCTAATATCTTAGAAGGACAGTTTGTATTCTTATAAAAGTACAGATATATGGAAATAATACAAGCTGACTAATTAATATTCAAACTATTGGGAAAGTTTCATCATCCCAAATGTAGTATAAACTATTCATGTACAAAGAGGAGCTGCAGAAACCAATTTATTTCTGTAACTTAATTTCACTATGTAAAACACAGATGAATAACACAAAGACATATCTTTGGAGTTTTTTAGTTATGATGATTTCCTTCTCAAAGCTAATGAAAAAACTACAGTTAGGGTAAAACTATTACGTCAGAAAAAATATTATTACAGGACAAATGTGAGCTTAATGACAAAAACTGTCTGCTAAAAAAGATTATTTTAGAAAAGTTACTTTAATCTGACAAACGTCCTCTCCTGAACACTAATTCTAATGTATTGTATATGTTTGTTGAATTGTTTTAGTTTCTCATCATGTAGAAACATCCTGATATGTATATGTAATTTGATTACTTAAAGAATTGAGTCAAATGTGTGCTGTGGAATTACCAAAACTAGCAGAAAACCCAAATTGGGAAAAGATACTGTACAACATGGTGGTTACCAGCCAAAATACAAACTTTGAAGTAAGTTTATGTAAAGCTTCCTTTAATTTGCCAGCTCTTAAACAAGATGTTTAGAAAACTGTAAAGCCTTCCTAAAAAACCCTGGATCAACATTATTATCATTCTCACCTAAACTTAAAATAGAACGTCATAATATCTACCTAGAAACTACTTTAGGTACCTTGACTTTGCCAAAATGCTTTTGATACGTTCCACCTTCCGATGACGATCTTCCACTTCTTGTGGACTGAGTGGATCCTCTGGCTCTGAATCCACATAGCGCTCTGGGATCAACACTTTCTGAGGCTTGGAGAGCTGAAAAACAAGAGGCGGAGAAAGACCTCTTCATTAAATAGAATTGATTTTTGAGTTTAATTTGTATTGTGATATATGTGTTTCTCAAATGAGTGTGTGCACCCAAGGAAGGGTAGCAGCAGAAAACTTCAACTTAAACACATATAAACTATGAGGCTTTACTTTATGTGGAATAGTAACAACTACCTTAATAGATGGTTAAATATGAGAAACCTCTGTGTTTTAGTACTGCTCACTCTAATGTAAAAATGATGCATCCAACAAAATTAAGGCATTAAGGAAACTGTTTTCATTCAACCCATCATTCAGTGCTGTCCCACTCAATTAACAGCATTTTCTGCCAAACAAATGGGCTCATTTTATGCTTCTTCTTTCCCCAATCATCCTCCCCCAATAATCCAATTGAAAAAACACAATATTATATACGTAATCACCAACCCCCCCCCCCCATGATTTGTTATGATGTGCTTTTTTGTAATACTTTCACGTTTATAAATGATTGAATTTAAACATTACACAGATGTGAGCCACAGTAATATAAAATTTAGCCCGATTACATTTTATAAAATGTAATCGGGCTAATTTGGAAATGTGATTGTTCACTAAAACTCAAAACTTGGTGTGCCACCCTAAGCAATAGCTACTATCAAGCATTAACTGACAATCAGAATTTCAATATCACTATGAAAGACTTTTACTTTTTTATTTATTTTCCTGTGGGTAATTACTTTACTTGAGCCACATTAGAAGACAAGGATGACCAGCCTGTCTAAGCTCATGCCACAGCATCTCAATTGTGTTTAATAACCCTAACATGTTTTTGGGGTTCTTTAATTGTCTGGCTAAGTAGGTTTGTATAATAAATCAAAGTGTAATTTGTCCTAATTGTCTTAACTGTGGATAAAGAAAATGTCAAAAAAACAAATAAAAAATACTATGCGGTTATTTACCAATTAAACTGCAGTCATGTTATGGAAGCTACTTCTAACCATTACGTTTAAAGTAAAAATAAAACTTTACTACCTCTTTGTTTAGGTCCAGGTCATACTCCAGCGGCTCCAGGTCAACCTCATGCGTGGGAAGGGTTGTGTCTGTGAAGTGGAAGGTCAGCCATTCATCAGAGTGCGAGCAGGGTCTGTCTTCGTGCTCGGGGGGTCTTTCCTCCCCCTGGACACTCCTAACTGCCTGAGCCTCTTCCCCTTGAACGGCCCTCTCGAGTAACTCCAGGTCAAACTCCTGCTCTCTCTTCCACTGAACAGAAAAGACAGAATGTGAAACAAATCACCAGGTGCCGTCTTCAAGTCGCACTGACTAAAAGTGAAAATGACTCGTTTGGTTTCAAATACAAAATTTCACAGGAAACGTGCTCTCACTCTACCTTAAAAACTGATCATATATCTTTGGATGCACTTAGAAATAAAATAAACAACAACAACAAAAACACCTGCATAGATGAGTATTAATGGAAACATGAAAGTGAAAGCTCTCAAAACACACTGCACTATGTGACTCTATGGCAATGATACGGTGAGCAGCAAAATAGTACAGAAATAAACAGGAAAAAATCTCCCAAAAAAAAACATTAAATAAACAACTTAATGTTCTTTGGTGTCATGGACTGACGACCTGTCCAGGATGTACCCTAGCGTCTCGCCCGTTGTAAGCTAGAGATAGGCGCCAGGACACCCACCCGATGCCATTAGGGACAAGGGTGTACAGAAAATGGATGGATGGATGTTCTGTGTTGATAAAAAAAAGATTCACTACTTAAAATAAACATGGCAATATTAAGAAGAACATTTTTTATTTGTAGCAACATTCACATTTGAAAGAGTTCTTCCAATTACCAGATAACACAGTTTAGCTACGTTTTGATACTAAACGGATGACTGACATCGCCACTAACCCCATAAAATGCAGGAAGTTGTAAAATGGATACTTCCTTTATTTTTACACAAATACACACACACATGCAAACACACATTACCAACGAAGGGCTTGGGTGCAGCAGCAGTTAATTAAGGAACGGCGGGCTCTATTATCTGGACGTGAAGAGCAACGACTAAGGAACTGATGATATTCAGCACAAGATACTTTAATAAACTGAAAACACAAAGCCTGTTAGTGACGCTCCAGAATAAATCAAAGTGACAAATTCAGTAAGGTACAACAAGAAGGAGGGTGGATCAAATGATGACTGGATGGCTCTAAATATTTTTAATGAGGATAATTAGAGTGTTTTCTGTTTCAAATTAATAAATCATATTTCAGTGTTTAAAATTAGTCTAGCTACAGTATAAGATACAGCCATGAGTAACCTTAATATAACTTAATATTAAAGTATGAATTTCCATTATTTCTTTTTTTCTGTGCCTCAGTACAAGGAAACATTATTATACTTAATTAGGTGTTCTGTAAATTAAAATGCAACATAGATGTTTTATTTTTTTTACAATAAAGACTTTGTAAATGTCAGAGTGCAAATATATATATACTTTGTTGCCCCAGTGCTCGTTATATAATTAAGTGCAACCGATTGGCTTCAGATTCAATATGTATGAAATTTTATGTGAACCCAGATGCCTTTTTGTGAAAGCCTTACAGGTTTGTCAGAAATCCAACAAACAGCAAAAAAAATCAAGGAACACATCAGACTTGCGTGGAAAAGTGTTGTTTTTTTTTAAAGGCATTCTAGACTTTTGATATCTTTTGGTGCAATCTATAAAAAGGGTAAAAAGAAACCCACTGTTGAATGAAAGCTAAAAGAAGTATAATTTCAAGTCTGTCACAAGCCATAAAGTATTTGCAGCAGGCATGAAGAATCCCCACCCTTAAAATTGGTCAACTCTCAAAACACTGCGTGGTAAAAAATGAAGGGATGCAAATCACCCTGAGCACACCACTCCCATGATGAAGCATGTCCGTGGCTGCATTATGCTGCAGGGATAGAGGTTTTTTCAACAGGGACTGCACAGCTGGTCAGAGTAAGCCAGCTTATAAACTTTTTTTTTTCTTTACCACTGCACCAATTGCTGTACAAATCAGCAAAAAAAGCGGAAGGGGTACAATTATTTCTGCAAGGCGCTGTTCGTCTCTGTATAAATCTTAAATATTTTAAAGAGTATTAAAATGAGAAAATTAATGTTATCCAAGTATTTTTTTCCAATGTCTGTGATCTAGAGTATATTCCTAATGTTGGTTTTCTTATACACTGATACTTTTAAGTAAGGAGAAAAATAAACAGAGATAACCGCTTTACATGCTGTTGTTTGCCTGCTTTCCAAGTCAAATATCTTGAGTGAAAAGTAACAATCCATGAAAACAGACAACATGCATTTAACAGAAACATACAGCGTTAGATAGTGGATAGACAGTGGATAAACATAATGCACTAACTTACTGGTTTAACATTCAAAAAAAGGAAAACTACTGCACCGAGTTAAGGCATGCATTTCTGTAGATCCTCACTTTCCGTTTGGTTGGCGTCATGCATGAGAGTGTGAGTGGTACTGTTCTAATGACATACTGATCCAAAGTCTGCCGAAAGCGGGCGCGAGGAAGAGGAAGCAGGCGATGTTGGAGATGTGTGTCGGTCTCCGTGACTCAGGGTGCGTTTTCGCTGGCGGACGAGGGCCTTCTGGTGCCTCTTCATCCTCTCTAGCTGTTCGTCGGCACTCATCTTCCCCCTCTGCTGATGCTGCACCTTGTCCCCAGAGTACAGTCGCTCCAAGGCACTTTTTTGCCTCTCCTGAGATGAGTAGGAGGGAAAGAAGTTGTTGAGAAGAATGAAAGATGCAGCAGACAGCAAAAAATACTTAACAATAAAAAGAATTTTGCACATACGACGTTAAGTGAAAAGATTTTTAAATTTTCCAATTTAAAACAGTCTGGTATTAGATTGATATTAAAAACCCTGACAATTTTTTGTGTAAACACTATTAAAACCAGGATTCAAGATTTCAAGATCCCGTACACAAAAATGCATAGTCTTTCAAACTACAGTTAAATATCCTCATTTGAATAACATCATAACAAGCTGATCAAATCCACACTTGAAGGATAAACATTAAGATGTTGTTTAAAGTCAGAGTTTTGTTTCGTATTTGATTGTTTATTAATTGGCTTCATCATGATACAGTTTCAAGCACTGTTGCTTTGGAATATGGGGCCTGACCTCTTTCTGCATCCAAAAAGTCCAAAAATAAAATGTATATGTAACAGTTGCCCTGAGGTGTGAGTTTGTGCTTGAAGTTGTCTGTCTTGGTTGTTCCCTTGTAACCCCAGATGGACTGCTGAACCTGGGTTCAACCTGCTTCTTGGCCAATTACCAGGACGAGATGGGCAAATATTTTATATTAACAGAATTGAAAGCAATACTAACCGCAGTTTTAAAAACATGCTCAAACTAATTTCATTGACTTTAAATCTCTGCAAACCCGAAGAAAACACTTGGCAACAAGACAGGTTTGCGACTTTGGTGCTAGATTTATGTGATTTATGTAGAGAAAAACCTTTTATAGTCAAAGAACTCAAAACAATTTATTTCTTTTATGCAGCCAGTAAAGAAAGACTTTCACTGCTAACAAATAACTTTTAGTTAGACTAAAAGGTTTTTAGTTCTAACAATGGGAAACAATCCGTCTTTTTGTCCAGCTCTCACCGTCACACCAGCAGATGAAGTCGATCTTCTAATAGTCACATATGAGGAGATGCTCGAAGACTGATTCACCCTCAGAGAGGAGCTAGGTGTTCCTGAAGCAAAGCCAGGATATTATAAAGCAATGTTCTTTGCCTGACATTTAAAATAAAAGGGTAGAAACTGTCAGCCTTGCTCTTATAGTCATCTACCTCTGGTAGGTAATGTCTGATAAGCTCCATCATGGCCGGATGTTACGACACTGCTGTGGCTGGAGCCGTCTCCAGCTCCCATGAGCTCCGGATCGCTCAGGAAAGGCCGCAGTTCCACCTGGAACATCCATAAATTATTAAAATGAAAAAAAAGTCAGTGAAGTTCAGGAACACCAACCTAAAAAAAAAACTTCAAGTACCTTACTGTCCCCGTTCATGTACTGGCCGATATCTCGATCCCGTTTGCGTTCGTCGGACTGTCGCTTAAGGCCACGCACAGAGGTGTGCCTGATGACTGTCGTCTCCCGGGGCAACGGCGGGACAGCGGGGGGATGCTCCTCCGAATTGTAGAGCTGAGGTAGAGGAGGTCTGGGAGGCACATCTTCACTCTGTACACACAGGAAACTGTGAGCTACCTGAAGTAAATGAATTAACTTATTAACTCATCTACAAATGCTTTATAAATCAATCATAAATAAACAACTAAACGTTTATGTAGAAGTGTATTAATTATGGAGGAAGAGACAAAACTGACAGATTTCCTCCGAAACACTGAGCCACATTTTGTCATATTTAACATTTCAGACCTATTTACTACCTTGTTTGAACAATAAGCATATTTTAAGCAATTTTTTAGCATATTAATAATGAAGTGATCAAGTACAATATTAAATTAACAGATTTAGCTCAGTATTTGCCTAGAGACTGGTCAATTTTATCTCCACCTTACTGTGATGTATAATAGGTGGCTGTCTCCATGAGGACATTTTGGCCCCATTGTAAATATTCCAGTTGATCTCTTTTAAATGACTCTGACCAACACAAGTAGAATACCATATTAGGCATTCCCAAACTTATTTTATTACAAAGGTTTCTATCTGGTCTCCATCTAGTTGTCTTCAGCTCCTGGAGTTGACCGTCTCCTAATCATGATGTAATACATACATTTCCTTATTTGATTAGTCCCAGTGTAAATATTTAGCTTAGACTGTTTTCCTAACCTTTGTATGATCAAATACAACATCAGCCGGAATTATTGGCTAATAATAACGTATTCATGATTTTCAAAGCACAAACAGATTAATTAATTACACATCTGTGTACATTTTTTTGACATCTATAAGGAAAGCTGTTAAGTTGTAAGTAAAACTTTGCTTAAAACTGCTATCGTTTTGATTTAAAAAAAAATCACAAAATTTGTCTGCTACCATGGCATAAATAATCAACCTTTTCAGTTTCTTTTTATAGTTAAGTAGACTTAATTTGCTAAAACTGGCGTTTAAAAGGTGGGAAATTCAGAAAATGCATGAATTTGTTCAGAACGATGAAGCTTAAAGTTTTTGAAATGCACAATACTAATAATTCCCTTACCAGTATTAAAAGATGTAATATCATTGTAAGCTGTATTGTACATCGTAAATCTGAATTCATTCTGGGGGGGTGGAAGGTTACCATGTAACCTTGTCACATTTGGTTATATGGTGTAAGCAGTGGAATTTATAAAGAGTTCTTCACGCACCCATTTGAAGCCTTTAAAGATGTTTGCAGAGTGTTGTAATGGCTGTTGGTTGAAATTGGAGGTAAGCGTGGGGTCATGGCTGAGGTGGAGGCTTTGCTGCTGCTGGTGGGACGATCTCATCTCCGAAGCAGTCTGGCTCTCAGACACAGAAGGCACTGAGGAAACTGGCACTGAAGGCACAAATTTTCTCTCTGGGGAGTTTGATGTGCATAAATATTGAACAAGAAGATGCCTTTTTTTAAGGAAACATTCAATGCTTTTGTACAAGTAGGATAAATATACAATTTTCAGGTAGTCTGAACCTCACCTGGGTTGGTAACAGAAACAATTGTGACTTTGTAATTAGCTTTACTGGTGCTGAGCCCTGCAATAACATCCTCAATCCTCCACAGTTCTTTTCTGAGCTGAACTTTCTCCTGCTGCTCAAAGACAAACACAGAACCGACCGAACATTAGATTACAGAACACATACTGTCTTTAACACATATCGTGCAACAGCTCAAATTCAAGTCTATCTTTCATCCAAATCAGATGAAACTGACGGATGATCTTTGAACAGATAACTAAATGTGAAATTCATAGCTCCTTCTGATTAAAGCCTGTGTTTAAAAGTAGAAGACTGCTAAGAAAGAGAGAGACCTGAGAAAGGTCATTGCGGTTCATCTCTCCCTGCAGGGCAGACTTCAGCCAGTCCACATCCTTCTCCAGTCGGTTATATTCGTTCCATGCGTTCTCCATCTCCTGCAGGAAAGAAAAATACAAACATTCTCCAATATACCATTATAAAAAAAAAAAAACTAATCTAATTAATGTGAAAAAAAATTTAATACATCCTTTGCACATAAGTATTTATGTCATAAGCAAATGTTTACTAACATTGCTTTATTGAATAGTTTCAATTATGAACATGTTTTGCTTTTATAAATGTACTTTCATAATTACAAGCACTGAGTACATTCTAATTTAGCTACACGAAATACAAAAGCCTGACAAATAATAACACACATCTTTACTTCCTGTAATCTCATGGTTAATTAGGAACTGCAGATTTGAGATTATGCATTTTCCATTGAAACACTGAAAAGATTCAATAGCCGGGAACATTTTGAACCATGTTGCCGAGAAATGCACTCATTCGTTTTTTTGCAGCCTCAGGTTTGGCCCCCAATCACTCATTTTGATAATCACAGTCAAACTGAAACGTTGTGCCAGTTGCAAAAACAGTGAAACGGAAGTAAAAACAGAAGTGAACATCTGGTGCTCAACTAATTAAAAACCCAAGGTAACAAAAGTGTAAATAGTAGAACATCCGTTTCGGACTGCACAAGTTATATTTTAAGCTAAAATGACCTGCAGTTTTTATTTTATCTGTAAATTTTACTAGGGAGATGCTTGGATCTTACTGTGGACACTTGGGATATTTCAGCCCTGATGTGGACCACGTCCTCTTGCAACAATTTCTGCTGATTAGCAATTTTCTCAGCATGAGCGGGCTGATTTCGGTACTCCTCCATCTGCTGGTGGGAGACATCCAGCACAGACTCCAACTTGTCCTGAAGAAGACAAAACACTATGTTTTAGAGCAGGAAGTCTCTGTGTGCCTACCAGCTGTGTAGGCTGTCATAGATGCAGCACCTGTTTGTATCTATAGGTGACCCAAGTTGAGATGTAAAGAAGAGCCCTAAAATAAATAAATACCTTATAAATCAATATTTTAACACATAACTTAATTAAATACTACGTGTCTTTTACTGTATTAGCTGATTGTCTTATTTTATTTTTACTTATTTTATTTTATGATTGTTCTTATAATGTATTTATTGTATATTTTTATTGTTCTCTTATATTATTTTAGTTTATTTTATGTTTTATTTGTTTATTTTTTATCATGTATTTCATACGTGCAGCACTTTGGTGGACATATTCCTGTTTTAAATGTGCAATATAAATAAAGTGGATAGGATTTGAAAATAACAACCTTTAATTTGTTGGGGGTTTTTTTCTTTCATTTATACAGATTTGAACCAGTAATGTTGAATTGAGAGACTTAGGATGGCAACATGGTTAAAAAAGATATGAGAAGGAGATGTTGAAATAATCGCTAATTATTACGGGGGGAAAAACTGTTCATAAACACAATAGCTTATACACATAACAAGCACCTTGTCTTCCTTCAAACTCCACATCCTTGCTTCGAGCTCCTGCAGAATCTTGTCTTGTTCACAAAGTCGACTTAGTTTAACCTACGGGGGGGAAAAAAACACAAGTAAGCACAGACGAAAATAAAGAATAAGATCGATACCCCCCTCTAAGCAATCAATATATTGTACTTCATATTTCAAAGTATAAAAGTGATAAAGCAATAGAGAATCAGAAAAGATAAAACAGAATGAGGAGATAAATAGAGCACGTGTTTACAACACAGGCCGCTCGCTCCATTCTTGTCTTCATTCAACTCTTGCAGCCTCCTGACAAGCATTGATCGTCTACTGTAGCCTTCTCTGTCTGTCAATACGCTTGTCTTTGTGAAAAGCTCAGAGGAGTTCTTCTCATCAACACAGTAAGAAATATTAAAAGGCTCTGTGCCATCTAGTAGAGGGAAGGATTTGGTGATACGCATTATGGCTAATCATAATCAAAAATCCATATTTTCACATTTGCTGTTGGAGAACGCCTTGTTTACCGAGAGTGACAGAATTTTTTCCCCAGAAATGGGTTATGTGTTTATATAAACAGCATTTGACTGCCGAGTTGAGCCTTTCTCACCCAGTGTATTTCTTTGCCCTCAGATCTATTTATTATTCTGTTCAATTAATAATTAAGCTGTTTTTATTTAGCTGCCATATATTGTTTTTAATTGTATGAAATATTCATTGTTCAGACAAATTTACTGGCAATTTCCTATAAATTGTTAAAGTGGAACAATGCTAATGATGAAAAGCCAGGGCATCTATCCTACTTACCACCGTTGAGCACAAAACAAAGAGTGAAAAAAGCAGGATTAGGCAAATCAAACTGAAAAATTTAACAGCTCTACATCGAAAAATCCCATTACATGCATTTTTCCCTTTAAATTGTGGGGAGAAAAATAAAAGCCGTGGTCGATAATCTAAGGCCCCCACTGTGCAGCGTGGATGCATGTCCCCACAGTGTTGCAATGCACAAGTTCCCTTAGCTCTGCTGCCTCTGTTTACAACAAGTTAAAAACACAGTAAAGCACACAGTAGAGTCAGACTGAAGTCAGCTGCAACCCAGCAGCGGATTGTCAGAAGTCGGAAATGAAGATCACAGGGAAAAGAAAGAGACGTATAAACAGGGTGTTTGTTCTGTAAACTCTGAGAACATGTACTTACATCTGCATCACTTTCCGCAATTTTCACAGGCCTTGAAGGTCTCCGTTTTTTTAAACTCTCCTGCCCAGTAACCTGAAATTAACAATATTTGAAAACAAAGTAAATCCCCTCAGTGAAGGCATTCAAATCTCAGAATTTGTGTGTCTTCCACAAAAGTGCTCAACAATAAATAATCTCGCTTTAAAATGCAAAATGAAGCCCACTGCTGGAAAAAGTTAAGGTAAATACGAATAGATAGAATAACAAGGAAAATGTCCACTGATAATATCTTTGGTGAAAGTAAATAGAGTATTTGAAAACAAAGGCTTAATTATGTCTCAGAAAACCCTATAAGCCCAGAGCTGCTCTTTCTGTAAATTTGAAAATGATAAAAACTATCATACAAATTCTTAGATTATGTTTGAATGTATTTGATTTTTAGCAATTTCCTATTCAGGCTAAATGTTTTAGAAGATTATTTTTCAGTTATTGAACATTCACGGAGATGTTTGTGTAAGATTGATCTCTTTTTAAACGGTGAAACCTAAACTGAACGGCTTGTTAAATTATTTAGACAGATATAATAAATAGGTTTACACATATATAACTTATGTTACAAACAGAGGAAAATTGTTTAAAGAATACATGCAATAACTCCAATTCTTTATTCTTTGAACAAAACTAGCAAAATTGAGATATTTTCTCGCTAATATTTGCTCCCCCAACTGTTGTTTTGGCGTGCGTGTTATTGTCCAGGTGGATGATAAAATATTGATTAGTTTTGCCTTTATTTTTTAACTAATTCCCAATCATCTCTGCACTGGAATGATCTGATCCCAAGTCACAAAAAAGTAATTATCTTTATTGTTTGAACTGTGATGCTTTGTGTCATTGGCTTTCCTTTATGGGTTGGTCTTTGTTTTATAACTTAAAAAACATGTGTTTTTAAATGATAAGGAACTTTTGATAAATTAATACGAATGCAAAATATACTAATACGTTTTCTAAAGAGAATATTTTTCATGTAACGCTGGAAAGCAGGTGAATGTGTTGACAGTGATAACGCTTGCATAATGCATCCACAGATTTAATGTTGATGTTATTCTTGTCTTTGCTGAGGAGGCAGGACCTGAAGATTCAAGATAATGTGATTCCATCACTGTGACAGAGGTAGATAAAAAGCTCTCTGACAGAGAGTCACCAGGACTGGATGAAATTTGACTTGCCAGTCTGAAGGATGTCTACATTATTGGTCTTTAAAGGCTGACTTGCCTCTTTAATGTCACATGAAGAACTGGGACAACATTCTTTTAGTAGATTTATTGGACAGTGGTCACTATTTTTAGGAAAGTGAACCAGAGTGTTTGTTCCAACTATCGAGGAAATAACTCTTCCCAGACTATCTGGGAAAGCTTACTGTGGAAAGGAGGTTTTCATGCTATCCTTGAACAATATGCCAGATCTTTACCCTCACAGAATTGCTCAGGGGTTAATGGGGGTATCCTTAATCAGTGTTTATGTTTTATGAATCTGAAAGCTTTCAATTTAGAATAGAATAAAAATCAACTGTATTGTCATTGCATGGTCACAAGCAACAAAATGTAGTTTGCATCTTTCCAGAAGTTATATACAGAATATAAATATCTATTTAAACGTATACAGGATTGATTGTGATTATAAATTATGGAATATAAAATATGGATTTACATATCATTCTACATGTTAACCTAAATATGTGATCGTCAGATATCATCATGAGTAAAACAAAAACATCTTGGATACAAACAGCCAAAATAGGTTTCAACTGATGGGTAGCAAGGTATTAGAGGTGAGGAGCTCAACTAGCTCCTTATGATCGAGTCATTTGAAATGGTTCAGGGACCTGTTAAGGCTTCTGCTTTTAAAGATTTTCCTGGCATGCCCACTGGGAGAAGACCCTGGGAGAAAGACAGAAAACTCCCTGGTTGGATTATATACCCCATCCAGCCTGAGAACAGCTTGAAATCCCCCATGTTAAACAGAAGGATGTTAGAGGGAAGCAGGATTTATGGCCCTGACCTAATGCCTCAGGGATCCGATCATGGATCAATCAGGAAATGTACATAAAATCCTTAATGTACAAGTTGGACAAAAATTATGTTTTATTAGTAAGGCCCATGCTCAGATGATAGTCATTGGTGAAAAAGTAAATAAAATACTTAGAACCTCTGCAACAAGTTTAGTAAATTGTAATAGGTTGTGAAATGCTAAATTTAGAATCTTGAATATTTTTTCAAGTTCATGATTTTTGAAACGCCATCATTTTATGTTTTCAATAAATAATTTTTACTGAGAAAAGTATTTTAGATTCTCAACAACAGTAATTACTCCCCTTTTATGTGTGTTTTTGCTTTTTCCAAGCAGCTCAGAAATTTGCCTCTCATGGCTGGTGGTGCTTGAAGCTAAAAACTGTGGTGCTGGCGATGCATTCATATGACACCCACATCAGTATCGACACACCCATCACAGCCTTACTGAGCAGTGCAAACGGCAGACACAGTTAAAGGGGTATTCCACTGACTGTACATGTCAAAGTAAAAAATAAAAACTGGTTAGACTGTACTTTACAGCATGTGAGAGGGTCATAATGTATTCTGTAGTTGTGCTGGGATAATTTTCTGGTCTGGGAAAATTTAAAAGATCATGTTTTTCAGGTTAGAAACTACATGTTGTTGAAACAAGATTGCAATATTTAATTGAAAGTGTAAAGTTCGGCGAGATTTGTTATAAAGCAGTGTCTAAACCATTCTTTTAAGATTACATGCCATCATGTTTGAATCCTTATTAAACCTAACCACTATTATGTAAACTGCCACCCCCGTGAACGTTTGACCTTCCTGTTTATTTGTACAGGTTTTTAAACATAGTTATTTTTTCAAACACAGTTCATTTAGATGTCAGGTGTTGTACAAATTACTCCATAACAGAAAAATACTTTATTTATCCCAAAAGGAAATTAAATACCAGCCTCATTTGTAATAAATGTATAGCTTATCTACGCAAAAATGTTTTTTTCATGTAGATCATCAACACATATATATAATTAAATACTATATCACTTTGCAAGCTGTGCAAATGTTATGAAAGAGCAGCATTGAGTTATAAAGATTCCCATTCACAGTAGCAGGCTTCAACAGACTTTCATTAGGTGTTGGGCATTTTGCCTTTGTTTCACTTATAGTTCTGGTGGTTTTGTGCCAGCAAAACAAAATGCTGTCTTCTGGAGGATGTGTCCTGCAAACCTGGCATCTGCACAAACCTCACTTTGACAAACTACAAATGTAAGTACTTTTTATGTGCTTCTCATAGTCTAGATTAAGACAATTTAGTTGCCCGAGTCTTATAAATGACAATAAATAAATTTAAACATGTTGTAACACAATGCTTTCCCCAAATAACTTGGAATAAAATAAATTACATGCAAGATTTAAACCTTTTATGAGCACATATCTTTGAGGTTTCCAATTAATTAAATAAACAGCTACAAAGAAGATTAGACTAACTGCCAATGGATCACATACATGGTCATGAAATTGTTTTGTATGGATACCAAATGGAAGTAGGAAAACAAAAAACTTCAATAGGTTTAAGGGAAAATTATTAAACAGCTGAACTGACCCTGAGACATTTTCAGTATTACTAAATCTTTGCATACACGCAGATAATGGAGTATTTAAATAATCATTAATGTTTGGGTATCTCTAGTATACAATTAAGCCTGGGGCATTTTATGTGCAAATTTCCTACAAATAAATCACATTGCATTTGTAAAAAGTCATCTTTTGATTTTTTTTCTCTGAATGTTATCCAGATATAAACAATTTATAATTTTAGTAACAGCATATAAAAGCACTTGTTATTTTAAAAAACTGATAATATTACTGATTATCTTAAGATTGGTTTAGTTCGGTGTTAAGATGAGATGATTTTACAACATTTTAAAATATATAAAATTTCAATAAAATGTCAAGCTTAATTTCTAATTTATATGTACGAACATTGCTCAGGTATTAATTATACTTTTTTAGATCATTGCTATGTGTCATGTCAGCAAAACTGAATGATAAAGCTCAAAAACAGAATTATCTGGATATAATATATAGATTTTTTTATTATTTAAAGAAAGAAGCAAAAAACAAAGAAAGCATTGCATTAGCAATTAATAGAAGCCGTTCTCGAAAAGCAGTAGGACTGCCTACTGACTCGATAATTAAACATAAATTCCAGAAATGTCAAAAGCTCAAATTGCTTTTTCAGAAAGCTCTTTTTTTTCTTCAAATGTTTTTGCATCACAGTGAACGGAATACAGGACACTAAATTCAGAAGACAGATAAAATGTTGAGCAGTTGTTGATGGGATTCGAGGGTCACATGTTGCATTATTATAATTATGTCGTTTTGAGGAATACCTCCAATCCCATCAGAATAATCAAAATATCCTCTAGTGTTATGGCGACATATTTGAATTTTGCCTCGATCTGAAAGTTTTGGGTTGTTTTTTAACACTCTTAAGTGCTCTTAAGTGAGGACAACCGAATATTTTGCCTTTCATCCGAAAGGCTTTCTTATTTATTTTATGTTGAGTGATGAGAATCTTTAAGAATCAAAAGAAGTTGTCGTCCAGTTGCCTTCTTTTTTCAACACTTATGATTGTTACATCCTGGATAGATGAGAATCTAAACTAGTATGTTGTTCATGACATTTTGATTCCACCATCACAGTAAAGAGCAAACCACAACAGAGGACAGACAGGTAAAAGGGAAAGAAGAAGGCAGATGTTGGAGGCAGCAGCAGCAGAGCAGAAAATATTTATAAGAGGATGAAAAAGGATGAAGTGGCATTTTCTTTGTGGGGGGCCCACCTTTAGATCTAGATACTCCAGGTCCTTCTTCAGTTGTATGTAAGTATCATCAGCCTTTAAATGAGCAGTGAAGAGATAATTAATTTGAAATGAAGCTGCACAGGATAATGCGTTACCAGATGACTCCTTCGATCTTTATGTGCTGTTCAGGCTTTAGAAACAGAACTATAATCATAATTAACTGGATCTCAATTACAGTGTATTTCTTACTCCAGGTTTCCATCTGGAATTAGTGAAGTGACAGCGTCCTTTTTTGAACCGCTTTAATTTCTCGTCTGTGACCTCTTACACGACTTAGCAACACAGGTCCTGTGCCTGAAAAGTGGTCAGACTGAGAGCTTATGTTTGCTCATGAGCATGGAGAATGGTTAGATGCAAGAACCTAGATGAAGTTGTCATTACTGAGCAAAACTGCAGCTTTAGTAGTGATCTTTCCTCCCAGGCCCATTGAGAAGACACTGGCCTGACGGATGCTTCCGAATGACAACCCCAAACACAAAGCGTTTTTAATTCAAACAGATAAAAATGTGGTGTAACATTGCGTATCAATCAAAAGGAGCGGCCTATACATGCAACCTTGACACGCCCGTAAAATGGCAGATTAGCTTTTATTCAAGGCAAGCTATATTAATAGCACTGTTATGTTTACACAAGTGACGTTAAATGATATAAATGTAGCTGGTAATTATAATGCAACTCACATCATGCCAAAATGGTAGAATAAAACCAGACATTTAAGCAGTGCCGAGGGACTGGAGATTCTGTTAAAATGTCAGGGAAGTAATGTGAGGGACGGCTGGGGAGAGGGGAACCACAATGCACTTGCAGGGGTTGCAGAATGCTGCATTAGGGAGGAATGAGCGTCCCTGACCTGCATGCTGGGGCCTAGAAGGCCGTTGTGCTGGTGGTGTTGCAGGTGAGCGAATGCACTGCTGGGGCAATGCACGCCAGCCATCTTGGCCTGGTGCCTCCGCAGTTGAATGAGGAGCAGAGTCAACTCCTCTGGCTGCAAGCCATGGTTAAGCGGGGCCCACAGTGAGTGACGGGAGAGAGGGATGAGAGAAAATATTTGATAACCATCTGGGCATCACGGCAGCTTTACTATGGTGTGGCCTTCAGGGCCAAGTGACGCTGAGGGTAGTATACTGCCGTCTGTCTGTAACTTAACACATCATTTAGAACTTTTTCACTGACAGATGATGTAAAAGCAACTCTTTGTTTAAAGAAAAAGGTCATCAACCCTAAGCAATCGGTACACATTTTGCAACAACATAATTTCATTCAGATTTGGAGCGTATTTATCCATTTTGCTTACACTTTCTTTTTTTACAACACAGAGCAACCATGTAAGCAACATATATAGTTTATTGTGGAAACCTGGCAAAAAAATGCCTACCAGCTGTATATCATTTTCTAACCACTTAGCCGTAAATCAGATGCAGTGCTGAGCGAAAGTTGGATGCCATCTGTTATTTATTTGTACACTAAATCCAATGAGCAAGTAATTCCATGAATCTTGACGTCATAAATTTTTTTTGCACCATAATAGTTAAGCTTGCAAGAAATGTCCCATTTGTGAGGACTAATATTGGTTCTGCAGGTCTATGCCTATGCTTTTAATTTGAAATTGACTATGCTGCTGTCGATTATACATTATATGGCATAACATTAACTATATACCCGAGCCCAAACCCTCAAAACTAATAGTTTTAATGGATGCTTTATTCTGCACCATGAATTTATGAGCAAGAGATACGGAGTCAGCTGAGAAGCAGCAGCTGCATTCAGGTACTTTAATGTTCCAGCTAAAAAAATAAAAAAAAATACACAATTTAAAAGATTGTTAGCTTCTTAGTCACGATTTGATCAAGTGCAAACATTGTGGTATTTTATGACCATAGTCACATGGATGTATTTAAATGGGCCACTATATTTTAAAATAGACATCTTTTTCAAAAAAAGAAAACACATTACCTGTTTGCTATTGATGATTAAAGCAGTAAAACTGTGAATGGGAAAACTTTTTTGGGGGGGAATCCAGACACTTTTAATAAGCAAAGGGCCACAGTAGAGAAGAAGACAGGTGGTAAGCAATTGGATAATCCATATCCTAATTTGTAACTAGTTTAGGTTGAATATAATTTATGATAATAAATGAACTAATTTTATACCGGCTGAAATTAATTTGGAAATTAATTTGGCCACTCTGCTTTCCTCCTCTGTGACTGACATAAAGCTATAAATAACCACTGTCTTATTCTGTTAGTTTTGAGTTGGTTGCTTGTGAGCAGATCACTTTAAATGTGTTAATATTCGGAACCTTTTTGAAGTTACAAACTCACTATAGCCTATCATAGCGCTTTCTACTCATTAAAGTTAAAAAAAGTCCAAAAGCCTTCAAAGGTTTTTAAAAAGTATGTAGTATTGATGAAGACCCATTTAAAAGATTATGTAAGCAAAACAAGGGATAACAACAGACTTTGCCCGACACTGTATGCAAATAACAATAACAGGCATTTATAAAAATGTTAAGAATTTAAATAAGCAACATAAGCAAAATCTTACCGTTTTGCCATCCAGACTGGGAGCACTGACAGTGTGTGTGATGTACCCCATAGCAGGAACAGACCTTCTCTCTATTTGGGAGGTCTGTTAAAAGATGCAGTTTATCAGCTTGTTAATGAGGATCAATACACATTTCAATCAAACAGAAATTCTAAATCTTAAAAAGCAATCTTTACTAATACATAAAAAAACGGCAAAGATCACATCATTGCACTTAATCTAAGTTAAACTATTGCCTCCAAGTCTGAAAACAAATTGGTCTACACAGCAGTTATATGTTTTACATCCATCCATTTCTATCACTACCACTCTTCTTCGAAATAAGGTGCGCCGCGAGTTTCAGACGCTACAGGGCCTCGAACATTTGACGTTTCTGCTTAACACACAGAATTAGCAAATAAGCCTGGACCCACAACAGAACCATAAAAGGATACAAACAACAAGAGATTTAATTAACCACACATAAATTATACCAAACCTGCTTTCTTAAAATAACATTTGTTTGCTGCCAGCAAGAGAAGCCCTGTAAGCCATTCCCTTTGAGATTCCCATGCCACAGCATTTTTTGCTGTATAATAGGTTTTTTATTTAAATGCAAGATCAGAAGAAAGAGACCAGTGCTGATGGTTGGGGTACAGTGAAGATGTTTATGGGATGCAGAGAAGCCCTGGGCAAATTGGATTAGCCACTGATAAAACACACTGTACTTCTTAATGATATTCCATAGAGGCCTTCAGTTTTACTTAAGCACCACCAGCTACTGAGATGCAGGGTACAGACTAAAAGCAGTTCCCACAAACATCGTCGTCTTGCACAAGCGCTGTGGCTGCTTTTGTTAGAAGCGTGTTTTCCTATAATTGTGATTCTCTCTATCCGGTGGTAGCAATTAGTGTCTTGACACTTGAAATGAATGATGGCATCTATGGCACTGTTTACTTGTGCAAGGACACTGGTTCGGTTGTGAAGCTTGTGTGCGTTGGGAGGTGTGGCGAGGGTTCAGTGGGGGAACTATTCACATGTGGAGGGTGTGGTGAGGAGACAGCACAGGGTGTGGATTACGGGACATCTTCTTGCTCTGTCTCCTGCGGCTGTGCTGTCTGAACGCTTTCGCCGAGTTTAAAGCTCTCACGGATGGCGCAGAAGCGAGTTTTTACTCTCAGGATCTCGCGCCACCAGCGCGATGGGTGGGGTTTCTGTGAATCACATGAGCATCAAAGTGTGCGCGCTGAGATGTCGGAGCCTTCTCAGGCCACTCTCGCAAACCTTCCCATCGGGCCACTCTGAGCTCACAGCATGCCGACGTCACGAGCTACCGTGAGAATAAGACCTTTGTCATTTATTTCACTGTGTGAGACCTAAGAAACTTGACTTAAGTCCCATGCCAATGATAGGCTATTAGTGGTTACTGTGTGCCTGTATTACAGTGTTAAAGCCTAAATGACTGAGTAACAGTAAGTTTATGAAGAGAAAGATTCTCTTCAATCCTCTCAGTAACAAAGATAGGTCTCAGCTTTAGGTGTGTCAACTGGTTAGAATATTAGAAGATTGTGAGAACTTCCTCAATGGTTTTATTTTTTTTCTCACATTGATTATCACAGAAGTTATCCTTATTTACAGATTGCATTTGAAGGGGTTAATCCCTCTAACATCAGCTCAACTATTCAAAAGTTACAATTGATTTCCTTGATTTGTTACTGAATTATTATACACAAAAAAACGTAACAAGGTAAAAATCACGAGACCTATTTCTGAAATCTTTCCGAATTTCGATGTATGGTGTTATTTCAACGTTAACTTTCTCTCTATAGAAGCCACACATTAGTTGAGCAGTTGATATACAGAAATGCTGCAACTGTAATGCAACAACTCAATGTTTTCCCTTTCCTACTATTATTTCCAACTATGTAACTTTTATTTCTACATTAAAGGGCATTAGTGCCTCTGCTTTCATTTTGTGTATCTACTCTGTCTTCTGAAACCCCCCATTGATTGAGACTGATGGCCTCTCATACCCAATCTGGTTCTGCAAGAGGTTTTGTGCTCTGGTTTTACAGCTCTACTGTTGGTACATGCATTCTCAGTACGAGGGATTGCTGTAAAGTCAACGAAACAATGCAAGCGATTGTCCAATGTTGCTTAATGTTTTTTTTGCATGTGAGAAACATGGACTAATGTTCCATAAGCTGCATCTGATTGGCTTACCAACTGGTCATGGTAGCTAATATCTGTAGAATCAAAACATGACGGTTCAGAAACCTCATCGGAACCTTCCCATATACTAGTTTGAAGAGGATGTTGTTTGTTCACTCTGTACATTTTATCTGTTTTGTTAAACATTTGTGCAAGAATTTATAGCCCCATTATGTGTACAGCTTAACTCGTGCAATCATGTCCCCTTTTTCTTGTCTTCAAGCTTCAGCTTCCAGTTCCACTGTGATCTGAAGTTTAAGGAACAGCTCCTTTTTCCTTTCATTAGGCCAACCAGGTCCATTGTACTAATAGTCCATTGTCATCCAAGCAGGGATAAAAGTGTGGAAAACTGCACTTATACAGAGAGCTAATCCAGGTCCACGAGTGATATTATGGCACAATTTGAACTTAAATGAATGTGCTTCATTACTGGTACTGTAGCTGTTGCCAAGTTGAGACAACTTTAACGGATAAAAAGAGTCTGTGACTTTATCCTATTTCTTCCCTATTCATTTTCAGAGCATCCACAGGTATAACAAATACATATTAGACCCCAAAACCTCAATTTTCTTGACTTTTAAAAAAGCAGCATTCTTCTGTTAAACCTTAAACCATTAATCAGTTCACTCCAAATTTGTATTATATCTTTCAGACAGAAAAAACATGTGAGACTGAAAACATTGGTTCAAACTGAAATATGCCGGGAATAGGAATAATTTTGGACCTCAGCCTATATTTAGTAAAAATCCTAAAGTGTACTTGTTTCCTATTATGTCACAAACCTAAAAACGTCTCTTTTGGGACAAATGTCAGAATTATATTGTATCGAAGAAGTTTGAACATCTTTGAGAAATAAATTATTCTAGGGCAATGTTGAAGAAATGTAAAAGTTTTTTAAAGTAGTGTTGAGGATATCCGTGGGCCAGGAATCAAACCAGGGACAGCTGTGTTGACGAGTGTAGCTTCTGTATATGGTGCACCTCCTCAAACAATAAGCAGGGTGGTGCCTTAAAGAAATGAACAATTTTAAAATGGTTTTATACAAATTCATACCTGACACAGGTGTGCACATATATTGCCAGGGGAGCTTGATCTTGTCCTGTCTTCAAGTCCCAGCTCATCCAGGGGTCGGACGGTGCGTCTATCCGAGGGCGTGTGTGGCAGGCGTGGGGACAGAGGTTTAAAAGAGGACGGGGCTGACGGTGGCACTTCACACGGAGACGGTGGGACGGAGATGGAGCGCGGCATCTCCACCGTAACTCTGAAAGACGAGGAGTCTGTGAAATTAGCGCCAGTATAAATGGGAGCAGTGGGGCTGCCGTGACGAAACTGCTGCCGCTGCTGCCACTCGTAAAGCTGCCACACCATCCCTTCCTTTGTGGCCATTCGCTCATCAGTGGACATGCGGAAGTGGCTTAGCCTGTCATGGGCATACTTATAGTCACTGGGAAGGTTGCACGTTGCTGGAGGGGAGCTGCTGCCAGACAAGAGACGAGGAGACCTTGGTAAAGACTGATAAGTAGCATCTGTTGTGCTGGATTTAGGCAATAAAGGAGGAGTCCGCCGAGGAAGGTTGTAATCAGCGGAAGGAACACTGAGACAGAAAAACACAGGGCATTAAAATAAATGTAATAAAAACAACGGGAATGACACCGCCATATGTTGTGCAGTTTTCAAATTAACCACAAGATAGAGCTATTCACATGACTCTTTCATCCTTTATATTCTTGAAAGACAAAAAAATCGAATCAATTTACAACCAACTAACCTCTTTGTTGGATCGCTTTTATGAACTTTGACCCACTGCTCCACCTGAGCTATATTATTTTTCTTCTGAACAAAATTCCCAGAGTCAGTTCGTGAAGCAAAGCCTCTCTGGTAGACAACACTTCCGTTCTGCTCTGGCGGTAGACTCACTTGAATCACAGACTGCTGTCCATTTTTTGGCGCAGCTGCACTGGCAGAGTCTGGGGAAAGTATTTCTCCTCTTTCCTGTGGAGCTGCATGGCTGAGTTTTCCATGGATCTCCAGTCCATATCTCCCCTCATCCCCAGCCAGTTTGATCTGATTATCCTGAGGTTCTCCCCGGTCTGTCCTGTGAGTGCTGTCTGACTTGGATGAGTTCTGAGTACTGTAGACATGGCTGGCCTGAGGGACTGCTTGCTGTACAGAATTCTCCAATTCTCTGTGGAAAAAGAGAAACAGTTCAACAAAGGCTAAGCAAGGATGTAGAACATCTAATTACCAGATGTTTAAATGGACAAGCACATTTTAACAACCACCTATCTCTAATCAACCTCTTTAGTTGCACAGTTTTTAAATGGAGCGGAGAACAACTCCTGCATACAAAGGCAGCAGGCAGAGAATATAGATGAATCAGACATTAGGTAATGACCAGCGATCTAATAGTAAACTGAGCCTGTTGTTACATTTACAGTGGTAAGCATAGACTGGTCAGTGGTCATCCACCTCAACCATCAACAAACTGTGAGGGTATTTGTCTTAGGGCACCTCTCTATAAATAATCCTGTTTAGGGTTGGCTGTTAGGATTGCTTTATTCACATAATCAGATTTATTACCGAGTAGAACCCGGAACCAACCAAACGTATAAGTTGATCACATTTCCGCTTACGGCAACATGAATGCAGAGGAGAGCAATTAATGCACAGTAAATAACCATACTACTGAAATGACAGCCAATTTATCTTTATCAACTACCTTGGGGAAGAGAGATGCTTTCTCTGTTAGAACCAACTATTAATTAGTTTTATCCAATTGCTTAAACCAAAATATGGGGTAAAAAGGTAACAAAAAAATCTAACTATTTCTTAGTGATGACTTTCTTGAAGCAATATAGTTTCTAAAGTCTTTCAAGGTAAACACTTCCTTTCCTGGGGGCATTTATTGCTTTTTCCCAGTAAAATGTACAAAAGCTCTGAAGCAATGTCTTGCATTGGTCTGCAGGTGGCAATATTGCCTAGAGGATTTGAAACATGCATGGAATCCTACTTATTATAGAGGTGTAAGTGCAGTTCTGGCAACATTTTTCATATATGCAGCAACCTTGCAGTAAAAAGCTCCGGATAGCTATGAGCGATTTTTTTGCACGCGATTGTGAATGTTCAGAGAGACACCCTGCAAACAAAAACTTGTGTTGCAGCTCGTGACTGCTCCCATAACCGCAGGTAGTATCTGAAACACAGTTTATAGTACAGGAAAACATTAGTGTTAACTAGACAGACCCTTAGCTTTTGTTTTTGTAAAACTAAATAAATTACATAAAAAAATATATACATATATGGAGAATTTTTATTTGTTTTCAGCACTGCACAGGATTTAAAGTTACATTATTTGATTTTTTTTCTTTTCTTACAAATATCTTCAATGCTTTTTAGTCTGCAGAAATGAATGCTTAATGCACTGTGTTAGTAGCAGAGCTCCGACGAATTGCAGAAGCATGCAGAGAGCAGGACCAACCTCTTTATAGTGTGACTCTGCTGCATTAGCGCAGCCTGATTCATGGCCCGGATCCAGCCATTCATGTCCTCTTGTGTGTCCGCGCTGAAGAAATATGTCCGCATCCCGCAGTGTTCTGCCTGCGAGCCAATCACAGAGTTCTTATTGTAAATGTAGGAGCGCATTCCAGTGTGGGTTGCCTGTCAAAAGGGGAGATATCAGAGGAGGGCAGAAGTAAAGGGAAGGTATGACAGGTTTTGTCTTCTTCTGATTCTGTCAAAGAGGATGATGAGTGAAACACTTCTGTGAGACCTTTAAACTCAGAGCACAAGTCCTTCAGAGTTTTCATAAGCGGAGCAAAAGTGCCGCAGCAGAAAACAGTAAGAAAGTTTGCTGCGTATAGTAAGACAGAAAATAAAAAATACTGCATTTTTTTCCATTTTTGATTTCCAATAAACCAATTGCAATCCTTCTAGGGAACCAAAAATTCAGCAAATAACTAGGGAAAAAAAACTAAGAGAAAGCAATAATATGCTCATTTCATCGTCTTTAGAGCACAGAAATTATCCACAGTGTGGAAATATAAACTGGCCAGTTTGAACGTCTCTGTACTGAAATGAATAGCTAATAGTATGCTTGCACAAAGCTGCTACTGAGCCCTACAACCTCCATCCAGTTACCACGCAAAAAAAAAACAATCAGCAGCTTCTGGCACAGTTTCAAAACAGCTATTGTTTTTATTGTCCAAAAAACGTCCTAAGTTTCATCTTCTTATGTACGTAAGTCATTAACACATTATTAGTAATGTTTTCTATTAATACTTTTTCTATCTCAATAGTTATCCTTTTCCCCTCGTTGCTTCACATTATAACTTGTTCTGCTTTTTTTTTCCTAGTCTAAACATGATTTCCCCAGTTGGAAGCTGGGGTAGGCTCTGTGCATTTCACACGTTTCAACTCAATTTGGAGTGACAGTCTGTGGCTATCAAACCTCACCTGCTATGACACAATCTCAGTCTTGTTAGCCTGATTACAGGGGGTTTGTGTATGAAAGACTGAACACACACAATTAAGCCTATAGGTAGATTGATAAGGTATGAGGGAAAAATGTTCAGGGAGCCACTGTGAAAACTTTTCTCAAGGATGGACCTAAAATTTTATCAAAATATCGTGTGGTGCCATCACAATAAAGATAAATATGTAAAAGTAATGATAAAAAACAGAAATACACAAACAAGTGATACAATAAACATCCACCAGTAAGTTTAACTAAAGCACACCATTTAAGTTTAGGCTGGATAGCTCAAGATGTATGTTGCCTGTCTTCCAATTGGAAGGTCATGGGTTCAAATCCAGCCCTTGGCAAAATACACCACAGCATCCAGCGTGAGTCCTTAGGCAAGACCCTTTGCGCTACTGCCTACCTGGCGCCGCAAATGGCTGCCTCGGTGTGATTACACCAGTTTGGCGCCACAAATGGCTGCCTCAGTGTAATTACACCAAAAACAAATTCCTAGTATGTCCTGTATGTACCTGGCAAATAAAGCTGATTTAATATTTTAATCTTTAGATCATAGTAACCTCTAACAAACATCAACTTTGAGTTTGTAATGGTAGGAAAAACCTTTTTCCTTGCATATTGATCAACTTATTGATCTAAAAAGCAACGTTTTACAAACATTTTTCGCCATATTTATTTATTAGGAATTGGTAGATAATCCAATAAATATAGAACTGACAATTTTGTAAAAAAGGTTGAGAAACGCATTTATTTGACCACTGGATATCATATTAATAAGGATAAAATTACATAAATATTCTAAAGCGAAATACAATTTAAGTCTTTTTACATTAAATAGTCATATAATGTTATTTTGCATTTGTATAATGAGAAAACACAAAGTTACTGCGTGTACAGCATAAAACAAATTCTTGATGGCATCATAAATTCAACAGAATGCAATGAATTTGCAAAGAATAGTGGAAGACACAGATGGGACCGGGCCAACTACTCCACC
>JAVLVB010000047.1:1090000-1132337 GCA_032876305.1 Orestias chungarensis
TTTTTTTTACAAAGGCCTGAAAGGATTGCAGCACACAAGCCTAGAGCTGAAACAGAGGATCAAGACCTCAGGCATCCGTGTGCTTAAAATATTTAAATAATTTGGTTTGATTTCCAAAACTACATCAAATCTATATCTGCCATAAACAAATATTACGAACAAGTGGAATATGTTTTCAACGGCTGGACATTTTCCAGAATGCAACAAATTTGAAGCACTAAACAAAAATATTCAGATAAAAAAGTGTTGCCAGGATACATTTCATCAGTGTTAGATTTTTGGAAGAACAAACATGAAAAAACTAATAGTTAATTATCATTTCAAACATGTACTACTGTGAATGACTAAAGTATTCCTGAGTTAAATGTGACACAGCCTTTCCAACAGCCAAACCTTGACTCTAACTTGGTTATTAAATATGACACAAATTCCAAGCACAGCATCAAATCTGTAAGAGATGGTTAAAATGGATCAGCATCAACTATCAATGCACCAACATGAGTTTTAAGGTACATATTTTTTCTTTTTCAATTTCCCCAAACATGACTACTGGCATTCAGACCAATATTTTTGATTTTGATTTTGTCACTCCAGATAATCTGACAGTGTATATAAGGTGTGTCAGAACGCTGCTTCTACATAACTCAGAACTTGAATTGTGCTTTTATATGTTTTATCTGCTGTGAGACCTTAAATGGACTGTGTTACATTCCAAATCATGTTCAATCATTTAAATTTTTACCAGATGGACATAAATCAACCTGCATACGAAACAGAATGTAGTTGACCTGAACTTTGAGTGTCAGGACAAAAGCTGTAACTATTATTTGATCAAAGTTTTGTTTCCATGTTCTCATCTCATGAGTTAACGTGCGTATTTTTAAGGAAAAAAGGTAATTCATTCTATTTTCCAATAAAGTTGTAATATAGCCAAATGTAGTCAATATGCAAAGCATTATAGCCTAAAAAACAGGCATTTTAGTTTCCATTAGGAAAGAAAGTATAATCCAAGTGAACACTAATGTTGAAACAATGTGACCGACTAATAAGGTTTTACAGCAGAACATTGTTATTAGACTTTTTTAGGTTTCATTATGTTTTGATACACTGTTTTCAAGATTTTTTTGAATAAATGAAAACACATGATTACTTTTTCATATTAACAATTTTTTTTTCAAAATGTCTTATCTAAAAAAAAATTAAAAAAAATGAAACAGAGGCTACTGATTTTTACAATAACTGTATGTTAAAAGGTAATCCTTGTCCGAGTACATATCAATTTCATCGCCACAGTCCTGCAGCCTACCATTGGCAAGCGCGTGTATAGACAGTAGCTCTCAAAGACAGTAGCTCTCAAAGACTAGGGTTGGAGACCCCTAGTAATTAGATGATCCATTACTAAGCCATCCACTATAACACAGAAAGCAAGAACTGAGATGAATGTGAAACATGGCAATTTCAAAAAGGTGTTTGATACAAATAAATAAATTAACTTAGTCCACATTTTAAATTAAGTATAAGACTAATAAAAAAGATAATTGAAACTATTTAAATAAATATAATTTAAAAAAATGATTTTAAATATTCTCCAGGCTACACATGTTCAATACAGCATATTCAAACTGTGTGGGCCGGTTCCACTTATGGGTTACCTTGAAAGCGTATTTGCGGTTAATGTGGTCTTCTGGCTCAACTGGTGCAATGACATAACTGGGCAGAGGGATGCTTCCCAGTACGGTTTCCTCTCGGCTATCTGGTATAAAAACAGAAATGCATAAATAAACAGAGTATTGTTCAAACAATGTATTTGGGGCAAATTGCATTGTGTTTGAGAGTGATTACAGATTTTAAAAAAGCAGGAAAAGGAGTGACACAAATATAATGGGGGACTGCTGTCTACGAGGCCACGTTGTAGCATGTGCCACAATGGGGTATATGGTTTATCTCAGGATAGCAACTCAAACAGAGATTACTACTTCACGGTAATAAGGAAGGAAAAGTTGAGAGACGATGAAAGCCAAGGAGGCCACAGAGCAAATACCAGAGCATCAGTATTATTAATGACAGCAGATGGGTTTTCTTTCATTGCACAACTATCTTTCAAACTCTAACCAAGTGCACCTTTCACAGACTCACCTTTGTAGTAAAACAGGCAGTAGTCCGACAGAACAAACCATTTCCGTTTCCACAGTCGCATTCCAGAGCTGTCCTGGAGGTAAAGGAGGAAAATAAAGTGTAGAGTGTGTTTAAAGGTCTTCCTTGCAGAAGCTAATTTTAATTCACATTTTAATTAAGAGGCAGTTTGAGAACAGTGTACTTGTTAGCAAAGTGAAGGGGGAAATACCATGTGCATACTATTCGAGCAATCATTGCCATTTTACCTCTATAAAATTGTACAAATCCTCACCTTTTTGATTGTTCTTACTTTCTCGGTTTGTTTTTTGCCTCCTCACATGACTTATGTGAGATGTGAGCATAAGAATATGTTTTCACCTGTTTGTAGAGCCAGCCTCTTACTACCACCGGGATGTTGAGGTTTCTTTTAATAGAGTGATCCCTCTTCCCAAAGGTGTGTACCTTTCCGCTCCCTCTGGAGGTCTATGGGAAGCAAAGAAAGCCCTAAACAGTTAATTGTGTGGTGGTTCACGTAAAGGAGGTGGATGGATTTACTTATATGAGAATATAGCGACAACAGGTTTCTTCTTAGAGGTTTCTTCTGTTTTTTTCCTTTTTTGTCAAGACAATCCACGGTAGCTTTTTCCTTAGTTAAATTAGTGTCTCAAACACCATTTAATTTCTCATTTAATTTTGATTTTTGATTGATTTTAAAAGATAATCACATTTATTTATTTGGCCCTCCTGTTTGTCG
Organism: Orestias chungarensis; assembly: GCA_032876305.1. Taxonomy (NCBI): domain Eukaryota; kingdom Metazoa; phylum Chordata; class Actinopteri; order Cyprinodontiformes; family Cyprinodontidae; genus Orestias; species Orestias chungarensis. Next base: position 1,092,870 of record JAVLVB010000047.1, read on the forward strand.
TGTTTTCGGGTCTAAATGACCACAATCATGCTTGGCTTTTATGAAATGTTTTATTTACTATTAGATTTCCCCTTGGACCTTTTCCAATGATTTCCATTGAGTTTATCAATTAATGTTAAATTATAAATATTGACCTTAACTGGATAAGTAAAGTATGCATGGCTGCAGATTTAGTGCTGGGTTCTTTTGTGAACTCCTAAATGAGTTGTTCGGCTCCTGGCATCACTGTATTTCATTTTAGTCCCAAAGAAAAGATTTTGTAATAAACTCAGTAAATTTGTTTTGCTGATTTGTTTTGATTAGTGGTTCACGTGACATGAAATCTTTTAGCCTACTTTATGCTGATAACACGGTCATGCTTATGAGATTTCTTGATTCTCCAAGTCTGCCAGTAATTGGGTTTTTGTGTGATTAGTAAAACTGAAACACAAAATTGCTTAATCAAAGTTGGTTCAGCAATTGACAAACAAATAGGGACATTTGGAAGTGACTTTAAGAGCAGTCATTGCAGGTGACTAGAACTGGCTTAAGTGAAGATATTGTTATGATTCTGGCCTTTCTGTCTGCCTTCTTTTTTACAGTCCTCTTCGCTCTACAATTCTCCTGAGTGCTATTCATTTATCCCATTGGTGCTGCTCCTGCCCATTCCAAGTCACCTCATTCCTTTCACCTTGCTACCTGGCTTTCTAAGAGTCTCTCTAGCAGACAGACCGTACCAGATTTCAGAAAGCTATCTACTAACTAAATGTTTAGCGTTCATTTCTTTCCCAATATCAACCATGTTCTTGCTCCTTGGGACTTTTCACTGGCTTCTGATTTTTGGAAATGAACTTGTAATAGCCTCATGACCACCGTCCCCAGTCTCGTCATTTGATCTGTTAATCAGAATCTGCTTTTATAAGTTTGACCCTGTTTTTTTTCCCATCACCAATTCTTGTCTGACCCATGTATCCCAAGATGTGAGCTGAACCAACCACAGTTCCGCTCTCGCGTTCTGATTCTCAGCCTGTCATTTTCAGGACCTTATACCATTGAGTGGCTCCAGCTAACGACATCATCAGCCAATTGCCAGTCCAGCTGTCAGCTAAAATTCAGTTATGCCAATCTCCATCAGATTCTGAGAAGGTCAGTGGTGTTTTTGTTGAGTTTATTTCATTTTTGTAAACTTAGTCAATCCACTTACTTCTCCTCTCTTTATCAGAATTTATTTATCCTGCTGCTGATGGTTTCTTGTATTTCAACAGATTTATTTTCAATAGATCTTGTTATATTTTACTCCTGTGGCTAGTTTGAAATCTCGGGTCCTCGTTCGATAACATCTTTTCCCATATCCTTCACATAAGGTCTCTGAAAAAACTATATTAGTGCAGCCACTGCTTCAATCAAACAAACAGCTGTATTGAACTCTACAAACTCATTCATCTGCTATTATCTGTCCCAAATAGACATCTATTTCCTGGTCAATCTTAAGGACATGCAACAAGCAAATATAATCAGAGTCGCCTTTTCTAGGCTATTTAAACACCTCCTCATATAGACATAATGTTGGGTCGTAAAGTGATGATGAACTGGAATTACTGGGTAGTCCTGCGACTCAAAATCATATTGCAGGAGAATATTTCTCATGCTTTTTTTCTTCATTGGTATTCAATATTTTTTCAGGTGTTCCAAGCACCTTCTTTTGTGATTGCATCTATTCCTCTTTCTCACCATCCCTCGGAACGTGCTCATTGTAAAAAGTAATGAAATTTTCCTTTTTCTAAAATCTGCCACATTTAATTATCAGTGTAGGTTTTGTATATTCAGGAAATCAAACTTGGTATATTTGTTGCCCCTGTTGAGCAGCTCATTTTTACTGACACTATACTGCTTGCACATGGCTTGTAGATCAGCTTTGCACATTTGCACCTATTTTTATTTTTTTACATGTAAACCTTATAAGGATCATACCCATAAAATATTAATGTTTGCTTTTCTATTTGACTGTTTGTTTTTGGTGTGTTTTCTTTTCCAAAGGAAAACATATGGATGAGAAGTTTGACCATGATCACATAAACAACATTAGCTGGATTTTTATTCTGAAATATAAGCATAACTGAGCCAAATGTACAACATAAAGCCAGTGACAAAATCTCAATATGTCACATAGGTGGTTTGAAGAATTCAAAAGTAATGGGCTAATTCTACTTTGCTCAACCAAAAAAAAAAAAAAATTAAGTAGTACAACAAAGCACAAAAACATACCAAAAAATTAAGCTCACCTTTGCTCCTGAGGCAACATCTAGTGCAGCTGGAGTCACAGGCCTAGAGGACTCTGTGATTATGCTGGGAGACCTCTTATTAGCCATTAGCTTGGACATGCGGGTCTCTATCCTGCAGTTGGCAGCACAATGTAAATGAGAATAGAGAAACACAGACATGTTGAGTAGTGATGAGTAAGGGTTCCTTCTAATTTCTGTAGTGACAAGCAATAAAAAAAAAAAAACTGGGATGTGCTGAGATTTCACAGATAAAAAAGGATGTGACTACTTCTTGACACCAACACAAGATCCGTCAGCCAGCGGCTTCTTTAGTAGGATGTTTTAGTTGGATTGCGAAAAAAAGCTCTCAAGAACAAAACAACAATTTTAAACCACTTTTTGGACAAAGTGCAAGGCAAGGCAAATCTCTTTGTATAGCCAATTTTGCGTTTAACATAAAACATAAAAAACCATGTTAAAAAGCAAGAGTTTCAAAGCAAGAATTAAGAACAAAGTCAAAAACAAAAATTCTGATTGCTGGTCAAATCAATAAGCCGCATATGTGTGTCAGACACTATTTTTTTTAACTTCTCTTCTTAATGTCATCACACCTCTTACACTTCACCTGTGGAGAGCAATTTAGCAGTGATGAATAAAAACTGAATAGCTGACAGAATAAGTAAATTTTGAATTTACTGAAGGCCAGAAAGATTTGATGTACATATTTGTTGCTGTCAAAATCAATTGGCAAAAGCAACATTTCTTGCATTTACAGCTTCATGTCTTTTTGTGTGTTTTTTTTATAATTTCTTTCTGCTAAATTATAAATTGCCAGGTCAGACTGAATTGAGATAATGGGAACAGAAATCATTGGTTTTCATTTGTTTTTAGGTCTGGAAATTGCCCAAGTTATTCTGTCTAGTTTTATTATAATACAATGAAAAGCTATTGCCTGAAGCATTTTGGAGTCATTGTAATGCTCCGAGGTGAATCTTCACTGTAGTTATGTTGCACAAGTCTTTTGCAACTGTTTTCTTCTAACATTTGAATGCATTTAGTGTCACTTATCTTGCCAATTCACTTAGTCAGGCACCCTGTCAAAAAAAAAAAATCCCCAAAACATGATACTGCCACTACCATTTTTTGTATTCAATATAGAATGTTTAGGGTGATGTGCAGGGTTAATCTTCCACCAAAATCGGTGTTATATATGCATGAATTTAAATTTTTTTCTAAACAGAAAATTTTCTTCCACCAGTTTCCTGTGTCCCAAAATGAATTTGGACCTTTTTATTGTATATTGTTTTTTTTAATTATTGCTTTTCTTTTTAAACTTTCCCTTACAGGACAGAATTGTGGATTGTTAAACTAGCAGGTGTCACATTGACAAATCTGTGCATTAAAGCTCTGGATCTCCTCAACTCTGTCAGAATTACTATAAGTCTCTTGGTTGCTCTTAATACTATTACTGTTCTTGTGTAGATGGAGACATATGTCCTAATTTGCTGTTTGTGAGATGCTCAAAGCTTGGGATACTGTTATTTTTTTCATTATCCCTAGCCGTTCTGGTGTGCTTCTTTGTTTTCAGGTTGCCTTTTGATGTTCCCTGACACACGTCTTAGGGCTTCACAGAACAAATGGATATAAACTTTGGCTACACAGGATGAATGTTAATCATTATTCAGGTGTCTTCTGCAGTTGGCTATCCTCATTTGCTTCCTCTTCAGAACTATTTGCTACTTTATTTGAAATAATTATTTAAACTAAATTAAAAAACTTTAGATATTTAGCAAAATATTAAAAAGATGTACAAATGAAGAACCTTAATGAGAATTAACATTACGCTAATTTCAACCACCGACAGTGTCTTTTTAATTAATGGGTATCATTATTGTCTGTTTACTTGATGTTACATCATATTGACAAAACATTTTAATTTGTTGAACATTAAAATGAAAGAATGATGAGTGAGCAGCTATTTTTAAAATACCCGAGACTTCGACAACTCTCTTCTACGTGGGAATAAAACAAATCTAATAAATAGATGTATTAGATACTTTAGTTATTTTGTATTAACAAAAGTGAAACTAAAACTACTTATCAACCCCCTTAGTACAAACAACACTTTTAGCAAATGTGCAGATATTTTAAAGCTCTTTGCAATATCAGTTATTCACCAGTAGACCGTACTGTCTGCATCTGTTTAAATCACTTCATGTCGGATTGTGAGTATGTGAGGATGTGTGGTAACTGAAGGGCTCTGTTTTTGTCCAACACTTTCCGTTGTCATTCATACAGCCTCTTGACTGACTGTTATTTAATTTAATAATAAAGACTATTTAATAAAATAAATAAAGAACTAAAACAGTATATATGGCAGAATTCTTATACAGGATTAAATTATACAACTGTAAAAGAAGTCTTTAATGGTTTCACCTGTCTTTGCATGTGGATGTTGATGAAGCATGGAGGTGGAGGATGCTATGCCTCAATTAAAACACATAATACTCATAACTTTTTTCACAACTTAAAGTAAGTTTCTTGACCTTGGCCAGAGCCACTATGTGCCCCGAAATGAACTGGCACACCAACAGTTCCTACCCTCCCCTGATAGTCTAGCCTTTATACAGCAGCACATGTAAAATACAGGCGCTGCTGTATAAAGGTTTACTTATTGAATACCTGTCGAGGATGAAACCTTTGACTCACTTGGTTCATTCAGGAGACTCTTTTGGATGAGGTTTGCATGAGCTATTAGAATAAGCAAACATTTCTTCTCTCACACTCTGGCAAAAGTTAGAATTATTGCTTACAGTGTGGGAAAGGAATACAGAGGTCATTTTGATTAGAGGAGGTTTACCTCCATCTGACTATATTTCTATCATCTACGGGTTACGTCCTTGCTTTAAAATTTGAACTTCTTGTGGTGGGACTTCCCATTGATAACAACTCTGCACTCATGTTCATCACCCCTGGCATGTAGGTGGGTCTCAGTGACAGCTGGTCAAGATCAACAAAAGTCTGAAAGGCTTTTATTCTTTCTGGTTGCAACTGCATTCTAAACCCGACCGAGTTTAAACACAGTCACCTTCACTGGCCTGCCGCACAAAAAAATGGGGTGAGTATCCCGCTTGTGGCCACATTTACTGCTGTGCCGAAGATGGGGGGGAAAGCTCCACTTCAGGCACGTTCTAAGGGTGAGGCGAGAACCAAACCCAGTGGACACATGAACCGCAGTGTGACTAACGCTCTGTTTGGGCTTTGTCATCAATATTTTTTTCCGTTGTCTTTTTGCTGTAGCTGTGCCCTCGTACCTTCGCCAGGATGGGTGCAATTTAACTATATTGAATTTGGTTTAAAGAGTTGAATTCTTTTAAGGAACTTCTGGGTGCTTGTGTGTGAGGCATCTGATGTCATGTTGTTTAGGCTTCTGACCCACATAAACGGAGAACTTTCAGGAGAATAGGTATAATGAATTTTATTGTAGGGTAATGGGGTGAGATCCGGCAACCGGAGACAGCTGGGACGGTAATGTTCGGCAGGACAGCAAGGACTGAGGGAAAGCGGGGAACGGCAGGAAGCTCGGAGCACACGGCGACGTGGGAGACCGGAGACCACTGAGGTGGAAGACAGGACAGGTGAGTTGTTGTTATGTTGTGAGAAGGATAATATTGGGCAGATCTTACTTGGTGGTTGATGGATGTTGACGCCAGGGGGGAAGGTGAGAGGTGAGTTCCAGTTCTGCAGTGGTGAGTGCAGAAGTTGTCCAGGGGAGTGTGCACGCTAGATGGAGTGATGCTGGTGCGGGCAGAACGAGCCGAGCCAAGAGGAGCGGGAAGACCAGATGGATGCGGTGGACCGGAGAGAGATCTTGTGAGGAAGAAGCACTTGAGATGACAGGAACCTGAGGTGAGCACAATAGATGTTAGGAGCGCGGGAAAGAGAGCAACAAAGTAGCAAAATAAAATCATAAAAGCTGGAGAACTACTGGAAACAAAACTAGAACCGGATTGATCTGGGAAACGTGGAAGGTGGGATGGACTCTGAGAGACGATGGCAGGCAAAGGCGAACGGTGGAGGGGTTGATTATGGACTCAATGGTGTATGGGCCGATGAAACGTGGTGAGAGTTTGCGAGAGACAGACTTGAGGGGGATATCTCGAGACGAAAGCCAAACCTGCTGACCAGGAGAGTAAGTTGGAGCTGGAGTACGTCTCCGGTCTGCGTATTTCTTATTGAGGGCAGATGATCGTTGGAGGGCTGCAATGGTATTTCTCCAAACACTGCGGATACAGCGGATGTAGTGGTGGACAGAGGTCACCGAGATAACAGAATCAGAATCAGGCTTCATTGGCCAAGTATGCTCACACATACAAGGCATTTGTTTTTGGTTACACAGATGCTTGCAGTGCACGAAAAATACAGTATCCCTTTTGTCGGACGGAAACAGTGGTGGCTGGTACCCTAAAGAGATCTCAAATGGAGACAAACCAGTGGCAGCAGAGACGTGAGCGTTGTTGGCGTACTCAATCCAGGGGAGGTGCTGATTCCAGTCGGATTGGTGGGTAGATGTGAGGCACCGGAGGGCTGCCTCGAAATCCTGGTTAAGTCGTTCTATCTGACCGTTGGATTGGGGATGATAGCCAGATGTGAGGCTGGACTTGGCCCCCAGCGCTGAACAGAAATGTTTCCAGACCTGAGAAGAACTGGGGGCAACGGTCAGACAGGATATCAGCAGGTATACCGTGAAGACGGAAAACATGTTTGACCAGGAGTCGGGCAGTCTGGAGAGGGGATGATAACTTGCGTAATGGGACCAGGTGGCAGGCTTTGGAGAAACGGTCGATAATGGTGAGGATAGTAGTCATACCTTGAGCGGCTGGAAGACCGGTGATGAACTCTGCTGCTATATGGGACCAGGGGAGCTTGGGGATCTCGATTGGTTGAAGGAGGCCGGAAGGAGGTCTGTTGCTGGTTTTATTTCTGGAGCAGATGGAGCAGGCTTGTACATATTCACATACATCCTTATGGAGATAAGGCCACCAGAATCAGCAAGAGAAAAGGGCTATGGTCCGACTGGAACCAGGGTGACAGGAAAAGCGGGACGTGTGAAACCAGTGGATGACTTGAGAGTGGACTGTGGAAGGTACGTACTTGGTTTTCTGAGGAGGGGTCCGGGGATCAGGTTCGAGAAGTAAAACATTTTGGATAATGCCCTCGATCTCCAAGGATACCGAGCCAACCACGCAGTCGGGGGGAATGATAGGAGCTGGATCGGAGATGATTTTGTCCGGGGAGAATTGGCGGGAGAGGGCATCTAGTTTTAGGTTCTTGGAGCCGGGTCTGTAAGAGATGGAAAGGTTGAAACGTGAAAAGAAAAGAGAATAACGAGACTGTCGTGGATTGAGACGTTTAGCAGACTTTATGTATTCTAGATTGCGATGGACGGTCCAAACCAGCACCGGATGGTTAGCACCCAGCCAATGACTCCATTCTTCAAGTGCTAGATTGATTACCAGCAGTTCTCGGTCTCCCACGTCGTAATTGCGCTCGGCCGGTGAAAGACGTCGGGAGAAAAAGGCGCATGATGGAGTTTGCTGTCCTCCTCCGATCTACGTGAGCTGGGAGAGGATGGCTCCAACTCCCAGGTCGGAGGCGTCGACCTCTACGGTGAATTGACGGGATGGATCTGGCTGGACTAAAATGGGTGCTCGGGAGAAGAGGTTCTTGAGGTCTTGAAAGGCCTTGTCAGCTTCGGGAGTCCAGGTGAATGTTCTTTTCGTGGATGTTAAGGCTGTCAGAGGGGAAACGGTCTGACTGTAATTACTAATGAAACGGCGGTAGAAGTTTGCAAATCCTAAGAAACGTTGAAGTTGTGCACTTAGTGGGGTCTGCTCGGATCTGCCCGCCCTCGAAGATGTAGCCCAAAAAGGTTATGGAAGACTTGTGGAACTCACACTTCTCAGCCTTAACATATAAATGGTTCTGGAGGAGGCGTTGGAGCACAAGTCGGACATGAGAGCTGTGATCGGAGAGGTCTCTGAAGAAAATGAGGATGTCGTCTAGGTAGACAAAAACAAAACTATTAAGCAAATCAGGGTGAACATCGTTAATCAAGGTTTGAAACACGGACGGGGCATTGCATAAACCAAATGGCATGACGGTGTACTCAAAATGACCAAGGGGAGTTTTGAAGGCTGTTTTCCATTCGTCCCCCTGGCGTATGCGGACAAGATGATAGGCGTTGCGGAGATCCAGTTTGGTGAAAACGGTGGCTCTGTGAAGGGACTCAAAGTCGGAGGTGATAAGGGGTAAAGGATACTTATTTTTGACGGTGATATTATTTAAACCTCTGTAGTCAATGCAGGGTCGGAGGAAACCATCCTTTTGGTAACAAAGAAGAAGTCCGCCCCGAGGGGAGAAGAGGAGGACCTGATTATTCCAGCGGCGAGGGACTCACTGATATAGGTCTCCATCAATTTCCGTTCTTTATGGGAGATGTTAAAAAGACGGCTGGTAGGTAGAGGAGCTCCGGGCAACCGGTCAATGGCGCAGTCATATGGTCTGTGAGGAGATAGAGAGCAGGCCTTACTTTTATTGAAGAGCTGCTTAAGGCCCAGGTATTCCTCGGGTATGTTGCTGAGATCCTAGGAATCGATGGAGACGTCCTTCAGAGGCGGACAGTAGGAGAGGCAGTTGAATGACCAGGAGGAAATGGAGCAGTCAAACCAGTCTATGTTCGGGTTGTGGGAATGAAGCCAGTCAAAACCTAAAATGATATGGGGTTGAGAGCAGGAAAAAACAAAAAATGAACGATACTCTTTATGATTGCCTGAAAGGACTACCTCTAAAGGATCAGTGATGTGGGTGATTTGGGGTAGGGATCTACCATCAATAGCAGAGACTTGGAGAAGGTTTTCTAAAGGGGATGTGGCCAAATCGACTAATGCCTGGGCTATGAGGGATTGTTCGCAACCAGTCAGGTGTTACGGTCCTAGTATTTACAGGCGGACCCTCTCGGAGAGCTTCTCCTTCCTGAGGTTGGGACAGTTGGCAATGAAGTGACCGGTAATTCCACAGTAAAGGCACTCTTTACATTGCATCCTCCTTTGCAGTTCCTCCGGTGACAATATGGTTCGTCCGACCTGCATGGGTTCCGGTCCCGGGGGCGACGATCTGCGGGGTTCTGGAACAGCTCTGGGAGAGGCTTCTATGGGTGGAGGGGAGGCTGAACGACTGCGGAGGCCCGGCTGGCAGATATTCTACGGTTACCCCTTAATCAGACTCTCTCTCTCAGACGTCCGTCAACTCTAGCAGCCAGAGCAATAAACTTGTCTAACGTGGTAGGCTCATCAAAAAGGGCTAGTTCATACTGAAAATGTTCGTCTAAAGCAAAGAAAATTTTACTTTTTAATGCACGAGGGTCCCAATCTAAACAAGCTGCCAGAGTTCTGAACTCTATGGAGAACTCAGCAACCGTTCTAGAGCCTTGTTTTAATTTCTGTAACTTCCGGGAAACGGTTAAATAATCCGTCCGGGAAAGAGAGCAACAAAGTAGCAAAATAAAATCTTAAAAGCTGGAGAACTACTGGAGACAAAACTAGAGCACAAGAGAATTATAAAATACACATCACTAGAGAAGGCGCTGAGACAAGGATTACCAGGAGTAACAAACTCTCAGGCGTCGAGTAGCAGGTCCACCAATCCTGTTATACCAGCCCAGCTCATCAACGCCAACAGGATGCACCTGGGGTGGCAAGCGCTCCAGCACAGGGTGAGCACGGGTGACCCCCTGTGGACAACTAGAGAGGTGCTTAAAGGAACTCACTCTGACATTTAGTATATTGGCCACGGTGGTCAAATAAGTAATTTACGTCCACAAGGATTGAAAGCTGTAGAGTATTCCCTCTCTAAAATAAACAAAAGAATCAGCCATCCGGCTCTCTCCTGAGGGACCGTCAGAGCCAAGACTCTCCTAGAGGCCTCGACAGTGCTTCTGTGGAGACAAGGTTCTGTCACCATACACACCTTGATTTGAACATGTTAAGCATGAAGGTTGATCAGGAAAACACAGCCTCTGGGACCTCTCTGTTGCCTCTATTAGCTGCTTCCTCTCCAAAACACATCCTTAATCTGATTTAAACCTCCAGGCATTAACCCGAGAGTAATACTTTATGGAAATAAACCAGCCTCATATTAACTTAATACAAGCAGGATTGATCACTAAAATTTGCCGTTTTGAAATGCTGTTTTAGCAAACAGCATTTCAATTCTGAATTAATCTTAATTTGTAGTTAATTCATAGTTAATAATAAAACAAACCCAAATTTAGATCTCAAATTACAATGATATTTTACAGAACAGAGGGTTTAACTCTCAAACTGAGAACCTTACTTTGTACCTCAATATATGTATGTCGTAATTTATTGTTCAAACCATCTTGACCCCTCGGGTCACCCAAGGTTCAGGTTCTGCCACACCAGAACTAAAAATTGGCAGTGTTTATTCTTTATCACAGAAACAGAAACACTTCTTTTATCTGGGTATCCGCTTACCTTTATGTACAGATTTTGCAAATTTTCTTAATGTAAAGATTATTTCTGTTTTTGAACAATAACATTTTGTTTAACAAAATGGAACTGCCAAATTGTATACCTTTAACAACAAAATTTTAAATACTAAAACAGGTACTTTTAGAAATGTGACCCAAAAAATTAATTCATGAATTCATTCCAAAAGTGTTTCAATTCGTAATTTTTCTAAAAAAAAATTCTTAAAATGGTCACATTAACTGATCATGGATATCGAAAATTTTCTGCAATGTTCTGTGTCTCGTTGCCTTCAAAGCTCTCTACAAAGTTAGAGGCAAATATTTAACAAGGGCAAATTCTTAAGAGATTTTGTTCCATAATGACATGGCAGCATCCCAAGTGAGATGCAGATTTGTTTATTCATCCATCCAGTATAATATCTTCACATGTCTATGGTAAATCTTAACATCAATTATATATTAACAATAGTTGTTGTCCGGCAGAGAATCAAATCTCTGATTTTTGGACTGAATGATGACAACAGCATTACTGAACCATGGTTGCTTTGCTGAATATAACTGAGTTTACTTTTTGTCCTTAGTATTGTTAAGGACCGTTTAGAAATGTTGCCACAATCCAAACCTGCTGCTCTGACAATATCTATTTTCGACTGTTAGGTTTTACTGTCACAAGCGTCTTTTGCCCTTTATATAGCTTTTCAAGCATTTGTAGCTTGTGCTACAACAAAAGTGACATTCTATTTGTGCTGACTGAAGCAACTTGGCCCAATATTTTACCCCACACAGATGATATATAAATCAAAAGCTAAGAGGGCTTATCTGCAGATGAGGAAGCCTAATTTACAAGATACATGACAGAAGAATGCAGAGAAATCATGACTCAGTTTTTAATAAGGTCTCATAATGGTCATCTTTGGCTGTAGTGGAATGTTTGCAATTCATGATCAGATGACACCACCCTATATTTAATCATACACATTCTGTTTTATGAGGTTTATGCATGAGGCTGCAGATAAAGGTTTATGCACATACATAAAACCACAACACACCCACCTGCCATGCCAGAAGAGCACAAGTGGAGTTCAACCTAGCATTCTCATTTTAATATATTACCAAGTTAGTTTTTTTTAACCCTTCTTTAAAACTCAAAATATGTTGACACAATGCAAATTGTTCTTCCAGGTCAAATGTTAATTTGCTCTTGAACAAGATGTCTAACAACAGGTTACCTGCTCATGGGCACATTGGTGTATGGAAGTGTGCACATTTGTGGCCGTCTAAATGTTGATCTAGCATAAACGTGCTCTGTTTGGTTGGTGTAGCTACTAAAGCACTATTTAAGTTTAGCACATCTACCAAAAGTAAAGCTGACAGGCATCGTTCTAACAAGCCAGAATCACTATTCAGAGTCATTACTTGGATATAAACAATTTCAAATTTATTGGTTTTAGTTTCACAGTATTGTCAGTATGTCACATCTAATGAGGTAGTAATCTGAACAAAGCTAGGGAGCTGCAAAAATGTAACTCTGGGGTCACATTATTACAGTAATAAATATCATTACATTGGAGTATAAATTCAGTTTAATTAATAAAGCTGAAATGCCAGTCCTTGCCGTTGTCTCTCACTATGAGAGAGCTACTAACAGTCAACTTGTAAGTTAACTTACACAGCCTATAATACTATTATAATAAGCTTTATTGGACGTAAAAAGGGCCATTTCTATTTTTTTATTTTCAAAACAATTCCTTTACACATTCAGGTGTTCAGAATAGAGAACACCTCACCTGTCTTGTAAGGTGTAGTCTATGTTTTCAGGTGAAATCTGTCCAGTCACAGGATGCCGGAAAGACGTGCTCCTCAGGCTGTGACTGCAGGCAAAACAAAAAACACAACAACAAAAAAAAAACATCAAAACGAGAAAACCAGACTGGTACTTTATAATATTGAAAAACGTTCACAAGAATTAATTGTGTTCTTTTATTTCAACTAGTCTGGTGGTTAAAGAAACAACTCAAATTCTCCACATACAGAGAAAGTCTACAGTAGCACTGCTGAAAATATTCTTTTGCAGAAAGTTAGGTACTAAGCAATCTCACTCACCCAGCTCACTGGGCTTTATTGATTTCAACAAGATGGGGCCATTCATTGCTTTAACTGGAGCATAAACCCATCTTATTGTTGCAAGGCAGTACTGTTTAAGAACCAGAACCAATGCTGTTGATTAAAGTATTATGAAACCACAATATTAGTGCCATCCAATAATAAACTGCTTATCACTGTGTGTTAATAGTAAATATTCTCCAACATGCCCAAAAATTAAGGCACATCTAAAGTTGCACCATTCTTCAATACAATTTGTAATAAAGGTAAGAAAACAAACTGTTGACCAAAATTTTGGAAACATATTTTTAACATAAGGAATTCTTATGTTTAACAGTATGCAGCAAATAAAAAATGCAGACCTAAGGAGAAATGATGCTGCTACCTGGCTTTTGCTATTGCTATATTTAATTCTCCCTGACTCTCTCCAGTTATCCTTTTATTCTTGTGCCCTTTCTGACTTTAGTTAGTTTCCAACAGAATGTGGAATCAATTCACAAGCTGCACTGAAGGTGTTTACATGAACTTTATTCACCTATACACCTCAACAAGCTTTTTCTCTGCATCAGCCATGCTGCAACGATAGGGAACTCCAACTGAACAGGGTGGAAAGACGTATGACAGGGTATATCAGCAAAATTAAGACAGATTGCTGTATGCCTCTGCACATGCTCGAATATTAAAACACACATTGCATTAACAACGTATTCATTCGTGATGCGTGTTCACGTTTACAAAATACCACCATATGCACACATGCCTCATTTAAGTCGGTAACAGCTCCTAACAACCCGAGCCACACTGCGCACACAAAGCACTGCATCAGCCCCCGCCCCCAAATTAATTAGGAATCTGGAATCTTTTTAGGCTTTTGTTTTAGACGCATTATTTACGAACTATTTGTTGTGGAATTCGCAGCATCTTTATGCACTGCAAGACAGTAGGCCCATTTATTTACAGCACCACAACTACCTTTAAAATCAGCGATGACAAACAGAAAGACACAATCCTAGTGTAATAGATGGCTTTCACATAGTTGAAAAAAACATAAATGCATCAAATACTATTTAAGATAGCAATCATAATATATAGATAATACATTTCAAAAATAGAACTTTTAACCTGTGTAAAGTTCAATTATTTCGACACAACAATAATTTTTTGCTTTTTATCATTTTTATCACCTAGACTATTAAGGGAAAGATTATGCATTTTATACTGAAACAAGTTCTCTGTTATGCAAATGGTCAAGTTCTGGATATTCTTCTCAGCAAACACACAACCAGCCACTCCACTTCCATGTTAAGAGCAGAATTTCTGTTTTGACCCAGATAAAGAAGAAAAAGAATGAGTGGCGTCTCTGAATCCATTAATCTTCAATGGGTTATCTTTCGCTGCCATACTCCATTCCAAGATAAGAAGAGAAATGACCTAGTGCACAAAACTTCAGTTTGACCTATCACACAGCAGAAAAAAAACAAGGGTCTTAAAAAAACAGAACTTGGTTCAATAATAAGGTAGGGCTGCCTCTGTGTGAGTAACAGGTAACCTGAGAACAGACCGGCATCCTGTTCTACATTTTTCCACAGAAATATGTAGAAGCTTAAAACATAATCAGAAACATGTGGTCCGTCTCTCAATGCTTCAAACAACGTAGCTAAAATCTGAGCCCTGAAATGCCACTTCCATCTTTTCCAGGGAAAAGAAGAATCTCAAGTTAAACATTGTCAAACACAAGCAGACTCCTGGAAGTAGGACTGCAAGTAAGCCTCTGAAAACTTCTCTCTTTTACACTCCGAAAAACAAACAAAAAATAACTGCAACTACCTCCTCAACACACATCCACTGTATTATAGTCTCAAGTTCCACTAACAAACACTTACTTATTAAAAAAAATCCCAGAAAAAGTCGGGATCTCCATGCTAGAATTGAACTTCTCTTTTAAAGAACACTGCAGCTGCAATACACACAGTTCAGATGCTCTCACCTGTTGTGAGATTGTGAGTCATCATAAATAAGCTGCTGGACTTGCTGTGAAGCTGTGGTTGCCGAAAATCCCCCTGGAGTCACTGTGGCAGGTGAAAGAGGCACAGCGAGTGTCCTACAGCAGCTGTTCACCAAGAGCAGAGTGAAGTGGAGCCAGCTGAATGTGACCTGAAGGGGGAGGTCTAAATCTCCAGTTTTTGGTGTTCACAGGAGCTGATGAACAGAATCACCTCGCTGCCATCCCAGGGATAGGTCTCAGTGGCTTATCAGATGCTTCCCTGTGTATGTTTTGTTTTCCTCCCTCATTTCACCTCTCACTCTCTATCTCAGAATTAATTAAAAACATCATCACTTTCAAAAGAATGCAAAGAATGTGGCTCTTTCTTAAGAAATCCTACAGCACCCTGTATGTTACATTAGGCCAGTTATACATTAGTGGCATGAAAATCAAAATGCCAAAAACAGTTAAATCTACAGTCCGAATTGCATGTAAGGCAATACATTTATATATAAATCCCATAATTACTATGCTTCATCAATATTTATTTATTTATTTATTTATAAAGCATTTCAAAATCAAACTGCTCCAAAGGTAAACAAAAAATAAATTAAATTAAAGAAGAAAGTGTTAAAATGGTCCAGGTTTAGTAAATTAAATGAACAGTAAAATAAGTAAGAAACAAAGAAACAATGACTGTTCAAACGATCATATTCTCTGAAGTTAAAAGCCTGTTTAAAAAGTTGTGTTTTTAACACAGACTTAAAATCACATTAAAAGGGAAATTGTACCAGAGCTCTGTCTGCCTTGGTAATGAGCCGAGCCCTAGACAAAATTAGGAGCTCTTGGTCTTGGGATTTTAGAGATCTACTGAGGATGTACAGATACATAAGCTTGATAAAATACAGAGGTACCACTAGATGGTACCAGAGAACTAAAAGCAAGTTCAATTCAATCCACTTAATTATATATATATATATATATATATATATATATATATATATATATATATATATATATATATATATATATAAACCAGGAGATTGCATTGAGTCATTGACTTGCAACATTCCCCTCCTCCAGGACCAGCGCCCTGAAACAATAGTTTACATTTTGTAGTTGACTTTACAGCAATCCAAAGTCTTCTTATGTCCATTACCAGAAGAGCAGCTGCATTTTTAATCATCTGGCGACTGCTAAGAAAAGACACTAGTAAATCTAACAGTAGAGGGAGTTCAGCAGGGAGGTGATAAAAGCATGAATAATCCGTATAAGGGCTTTAAGAGTAACACATTCCCTTATTTTACTAATTAGCCTCAAAGAATAAAAGATAAAATGGAATATTGTAGTGACCTTCAAATAAGATTTAAAATATGAATTTAACTCAAAGTTAGAGTTTGGTGATCCAGCAATACTGTTTCATTCTAAGAAGGTCAAACTTACTAAATCTTTTTATATTTTTCTTATATTATGGTTTTACTGAGAATGTGTGGATACTAATGTTTGTTCTCGATCTTGGGGGGGCATATGTACATGACTGGGTGCCCTGGCCTCTGGTGCCATGTCTGGGTGTGTCTATTTTTGTGAGGGGGACCACTCACTAACTGAGTAAAGTAAAAAGACCGTGGTAATTTTGAAAACCTTTGGTTATAGGCCTAGTTTGATAGGACACATGTACGATAAAACTCTAACACTTAAAATTAGAGCAAAATCTAAAACTATAATCAACAGTGATTCTGCAAAGTCCTGAAGACAGTCACTATTTAATTTAGGCAGTAGATCACTAGACAAAGCAATGGACAGTCAAAAAAAAGCTGCCCAGAAAAAGCTCGTGAAAATAAAATTAAAAAGGACTAAAGACCGCAGTGACTCCTTTACCATCACCTGAAAGCCAAGGCATGCTGTAGAAGCAAGAAGATAAAAAAAGTGAGTGGACTCACAAGCTTGAAGCCAGTTGTCAGAAACATAAAATTCAACTCTCGAATAATTCTAGGAAAATATAGTCTTTGAAAATAAAAGTATTGTTACAGATCTAGTGTTCAGAATAGTAAATCCAATGAGTTCCTCCAGCTTGGCGGTGGCAACTGCAGAAGGTTGTGGCATTTGTTCCGTTGCTACTAAAGGAAAGAGAAGCCGGATCCAGCGTATGGAGTAGAAAACTCTTAAAAGGTCAGGGACCTTCTCGAAGTCAAAAGCGAAGGTCTTCTTGTGAATCACGGTGGGATATCCTAGTTTAGGTGCATTAGAAAAAGGAAAAGTAACTGTTTGGAAATAGAATGACCATCTGCCAAGTTAAATAACTACGGCTGCTGACTTTATTTTCACATCAGTTGGAACAACTGCAATAAAGGAAGCTTTATCATCAGAAGGTTACTAGAGGACAGATGATGTTTTGCAATAAATCCAATAAAAGGTAATCAAACGACTGCATATTCATGTGAATCCCAAGCCAACAAACCATTACTGAACTCAGATTTAGTTCAGCAATATTCATACATCTGCATAAGATAAAGGCCCCTAGGCAATATAAATCCCCTTGAGTGTGTGGATAGATATTTTATAATTAGGAAGAGATATCATGCTTCTCTAGGAACAGAGCCTGCAGCAGGTCATGCTAATTGTGAAACCTAAACAAGAAAAATGAGGCCATACTCTAGATAATAATTTCTGTGCAGAATTATAATGTTTTCCCTAACCGCTGTGGACTTGAGAAACAAACACTCCATCAGCTTAGCTTAGCCACAATGCCATTGCTCTTATTCACTATTACTGTGTTTATATGTAAACTTTCAATGTCTGATTATGTGAAATATTTTCCTACACAAATCACGGCCAGTTACCTCTGTATTAATAAGTGTAGTGAGAAATAAAATAAGCTAGTTTGTAATCATTCAGCAAAAACACCAAAGCAGCGAGGACAAACAAATCAAAAACAGCGCACAAGCAGGTGCACAGACTTACCAAAGTCTCTGTCATCTTTCAGACAAAAGGTTTGGCAAAAATTGAAAGGACTCCAACCTTATTAACATTCAACTCACACAGTTCTGACTTTGCACATTTCATTGCAGGCACAATTGCTCTTTAGACCATGTTGTTCCGCACTATAACAACTAAATGTAAGAGAGACCTGATTAAAAACTGGCACTTAAGAAAAAGGACAAAAAACAGGAAACAGTACATGTTTTCAGTGGGAAAAATGCTGATATTAATATTTAACATACAAAAATACCATAGTCGTATGGCATTAATGTTATAATCTAATGGATAATTATTTAGGTTAGGACCGCAGGTTAATGCACTTTGCGCTAAGGCGTACAATTATTTGTTTAAAATCCATTAATAGGAAACAATTGTTTATAAGCATAACAACAAATCAGACAGGAGTAGGTACTATAGGCTTGAGTTTTTGTGCTGCTCAGAAATAAATCAATGACAAGGCCCTGCTGTCTTAAGGCAGTAAAAAAGGAAAGGGTTTATATTGAAACGTTTACAACGAATATTGGTTATTTATTAACAATTAAAAATCATATTTATTTAATTATTTTAGACTAATTAACAGGAATTACTAAGGTTAAAATGGGACATACAACAAGAAACTGTGGGGAATGTGAACACTTTAGGTCTCTTACATTAAAAAATAAATAAATAATTGTAATCAACAGAAGTTAATTTCTAACAGTTTCATCATAGATTTATAACTGTAAAAATTAATAAATTGATTTTTATTGGCATTATTTGCAAGAAGAATTCCATGTATTTCTAAGTAACCATAAAATCATTTTCTGGACCGTCTGTTTTCTAAAGCACAGTCTTATCAATGTTTTTAGAAGAGATAAAAATCTGGTAATGCAGCATTTTCCAACTCAAACTAGTTCCATTTCTTTATTTGCTTTCATGGATGGCAAATCACACAAAACAGATGATTGACAGCTCTTCAACATATATTTGGCAGTTAAAATAAGTTCACAAAATAAATAAAATTTTAAATGAAAGTTTGTTATCCCCAAACAAGCCTCTAAGAATGTCCCAGTGGACATGACAAAAATAGAAAGTTAGATTACAGCAACCTATTTTTATAGTGGTTTAAAGTCATTTTAATGTAATTAAAGAAAAAGTGACTTAAGTTTTCTCTTCTCTGTACACACATCCAAACTAGGTTTGTGTAGGTTATTAATATAAGTACACCATGATATCACAAGTCAAATGTAGCAAAAAGACAACACATGGAACCTCTGCTTAAATAACACAAAATAAGGTGCCATGTAAAATGATGGAAATTTCAGCTCACATTGATCTCACTTAATAAACTATTAGAGGTTATTCCATTAGTCAGTGGCTATTTGATTGGTGTTTATTCAGTAATTTATTGTCACCCTATAAAATACAATCAAACGAACCATGAATGATTTTACTGAACAAACTGATAAAACATGCAAGCAGTAGCTGTTGTTTTGTGTTTATATATTATTAGAACAACTCCTTCCTCCTAAACACGTTTGCTGTAAGTCTAAGGAAATTTGTTTAAGGTTCTCACACTGAAAATTGCATACTAGCTCATGCCTGCCTAGAATCAGCACGGTATTTACAGCAACCCTAGAAGAAGTGGTTGTAAAAGCTTCATTGTTCAAGTTATCAAAAGACTTTATCTTCCTTATAGACAATAATATAAAAAGACCACTGCATACCCAATGACTCTAAAGGTTATTTGAGATAAAATGATACAGATCCAAGATTATTTTAGACAAATTTTAAACAATAAAATGAGAATAGTTAAATCAATATTTCCTTAAATTTATCTGGATGTCATATGATCAGAGCTCAAATGTTTTCTGCCGTCCTTTAACAAGTCACACATGTATACTTTACACAACCTCCCAGAGGACTGACTCAAGACTTTTCTTAATTAAAGGTCTGAGACACCGTCATATAAAAAGATCAAGGCAAAGGCTGCTTTCTATTTAAGAGCCACATAATAATGAGGATTGCTGACCTTCAGCTTGTATGTACCATTAAATACCATGTATCTAATACAGGAGGTCAGAGGAAGATGAGGATAGGTGGAACATGTTAAAATAAGAAATGTGACTTGAATCAGATGTAGGTCATTGCAGCAGAATAAGAAAGTGCAAATTATTAGTCATCATCAGGTCAGGAAAAGTGAGTTGTCTCTTCTATTGATTTATTGTACTGTTAATTTTATTCTATGTACAAATTATATATATATATATATATATATATATATACACACAAACACACACACACACCTGAATTTGCTGTTTTCTACTATTTAATTCTAATTAATCTAACTATCAACTAAAACTATGAGACATTCATATGATATTTAGTGACTACAACATTACATTTTTCACTGTAGTGGTTACGAAATTGCAGTGTACAGTCTATGGTGATATAATCACACAATAGCAGATTGTAAAATTGCTCGCAGAAGTATATTGCCTGTTAATTGCGTGAGCTCTATCATCATAACAAGAGGTATATGCAGCCACAGAGTGTTGTGATACAGTAAAGACAAGCCACTTGGTAAAACATGTTAAATTTGGGGGTAAAGCAAGAGACTGTGGGTCAGGTAGAGGCCAGCCAATGCCTCTCGCCAACCACTTAATGGTAAAGCATATTAGCACAACAAACAAAGACCAAATGTCTAATTAGAAATAACTCATTATGTGAAATGTACTTCTGTCCTTTTCCACCTATGAAAGTGGCTTATATTAGTATTTCCAGATAGTTTCTACATATATTTGTCTTTTTATATGAGGTGTCAACCTAACAATAAGCCATGGTTAAGAGTACTTTTTTTTTTCTTTTTTTGTTAGCTTTTAAATCAACACCAATCAATATTCTGATACAAAGGAGCCAACTAAAGTCAATCGCCTAACTGAGAAGCTGTGCAGTTTTGGACTGGTTAAAATAAAAATATTTGAGAAAATCATAAAATCCCTGACAGAATCTAAATATATTGATACCAGTAATTTTTTATGGGCTTAATTTATGTTTTTGTATTCAAGAATAGGAATTGGTGTGTTTTATATTGTCAAAACACAGTGTAAGAGCTTGCAATGTGAAGTAATCCAACATCCAGTCTTTTCTGTATTTGATAGCACATAAAAACAAAGAACAGGGACTTCCTGTGCAAATAATGACTTTTCATTATCTCTATTTTTGTCTTTGTTCTTTCTACACAGCACTTTGTCAGATTAACCATATTTAATACCAACTGAACACACTTTCATTCATTAGCCTGTGAACCTTGAAGTTATTAGACACATGCACAAGCCAGTTTAGGCACAAGTAAAGTGCCATCATATGACACCCGCTAGTTGTAAATTAGACGATAAGTCCGTAGCACAGATGACATTAAAAAAATGCATATTTTATTTTTAATCAACTAGAAATGTTGAAAAAAACAATGCAATATTTCTACGTTTGACTATGTGCTCGCCTAAGTTAACAGTTAAACAATGTAACCATAAACTCTCAGCAGAGTGATCAGTTAAGCCTCTGCAACACTAATTACATTACAAAGATATCTACACTATCAAGTAAACAGCAAAAACACAATTTACCTCTATGGCGCAAATGCTGCTTCCGTGCAGTTTGACTTTCTAAACTTTGAGTGCACATAATCTCACGTCTCTGGAACAAATCTGACTGCTGCAGCTAAATTAGGACAATCTTACATATGTACATTGCACATATTCCCCTCTGAGCGCAGAACATGTTCATGTTCAGATTATCTTTTTGATCTCTAAAACCCGTAATCCAGCAAAAACATAAAAAATAAATCACACATTTCCAAAAAGTACCGAGATGATAAATCAGAGAAAAGTAAGATTGAGTCACTGAATGAGATGCAGGAAATGAAGTTCTTTTTTTTTTAATACAAAAACAGATGTCCAATGCTAAATTACACTGCAGAACTGCAACAGTACAATATTTTCTATTTCTGGATTTCCCCAATTGACAAGAAATCCAAAACTACCTTTTCAAATATGTTAAAATACTTAAATGAAGAGTGGGAGACCCATTGTAACTCCATACTCTTTTTGGCATTCCTTTACAGTGCCCCTTACAATGTGGACAAACAAAACAAGACAGGCATGGCTCAACTTCATTGTGTTTATAAGGATTATCCTCACCAGGCTAATCCCGGTTTCCCTGTGCACTGAATGAAAAATAAAAATGTTGCTTGTCAGTAGTTTTATTCAGAAAGACAGTGGAGCAGATAAGCAGAGGATTGTCTAACAATCGGATTTAGCTCATGTTGTAAAACATGTCTAAGTCCTTTCCACCATTGTGCCAAATTCCACTATTATGTCATTCCCCTTTGCAGCTCACACACTCATACTCATTACAAATGTGATGATAATAATTGCCTATAATTAGGAAAGTATATTTATATTCATTATGTCAATAGTGAAAAATTCCAAGATTTTGACAGATAAAAAGTGAGTACTTTAAATTTGACTCTTCTTATCTAATAATCCATTCATCCATCCATTTTCTGTGCACCCCTGTCCCTATTGGGGTCGGGTGGGTCTGCTGGTGCCTATATCCAGCTTACAGCGGGCGAGAGGCAGGTGTAGACCCTGGACAGGTCGCCAGTCCATCGCAGAGCAACACAGAGACATACAGGACAAAAAACCACACATAAGGACAATTTAGAGTGCCCAATCAGCCTAACAGTCATGTTTTTGGATTGTGGGAGGAAGCCCGAGTACCCGGAGAGAACCCACGCATGTACAGGGAGAACAAGCAAACGCTTTGCAGCAAGACACAATACCCAAGGTGGAATTGAACCCAGAGCCTTAATCTAATAATCATTGTCTGAATAAAGGATTACACTAAATTAGATTTTCAGTTTTAGCGTCGTTACCCTCGGACTTCCTGCTGTCAATTCTGATGCTATTTGTAAATTGTGAAACTTTTGCTCTCTCTTTTAAAGTAGGAAAAATTCAGATACCTAAAAGGCCAACACATATCTGCGGTGTAAGGTCCAAGTCATAAACAGTTTTTATCATCATTATTGTTATCTACAAACCACTGGTTTAGGTTGTTGGGTTAAAACTGGTGCAAAGTCTTGACATTCTGCTAAAGCTATCCAATAATGAAACCGTTTAAACTGTTTTCTGTCAGTATAAATCAGAAAAACATGTGTAATGTGTGTTTGAAAGCACCAGCTCACATGCCGTAGCCTCAAGCTGGAAACAGCAACACATTTTACTGCAGAAGCCCATCTTTTTTGACAACACTGGCTTAAACCTGCACGGCTTGCCTGGAAGATTTTATCAGCAAGAAATAACGAATTCATCTCTGATCTCTTGTTAAGACGAATAAATACCTTCCTCTCCACTAATCCCTCCTTTGTGAAACATAAAGACTGTGTGAGTGCATGTGTCAGTGAGGATGTTGGATCTTGGTTACCTCTGATCAGATACACCTCAGAGGGAACTCTCACCTCACACTCGTCCTTACAGAACCTGAGCACTAAAGACATAAACAGATCAGAAGTGCAAGCACTGAACACACTTCATCTGGGGTGGTTCAATTACATTCCATGAAAAAATAATGTCCAAATCATTTAGTTTTACTTTACAGTCTTATTATATTTTGCAACATGACAAAAGGCTTTTCTCCTGTCCTGTATGTAACTCCTGGATGCAAACGAAGCAAATAAAACTTATCGTTTAAGCAATGATTCAGTGAATAACCTCTTTTTTATTTCAAACCCAAAGTCTGACGCTCATCCATACCTCAAAGTATATCAGCTATCACATTATCGCTTTTACAAGGGAATTAAACGGAGGGATTAAAAAAATTATGCTCCACTTGGCCAGAAGAGGGTAACAGAAATTAAAGGCTAATTTTAGCTGTCTGCAGGAATGCTTGCAGGCATCGTATCAGCATAGAACAGGGGTGGGTGTGTGAGCAGCACACAGCTCTGAATAACCTCAACTTCCTTTCAGGAAACATCCCTTCCCTGGAATTTCAATCCCACTCACTAAGGCTGATCTAAATCGCTGTGTGGGGAATTTTAAAGTTTACAGCATTCATTTTAAGTAATTACTTGCCCTTTTGACGTGAACCATCTGTGTCATGATCACATGGATTTGCAGGAAATATTGAGTCTTATTGCACATGTGCAACATATCTGTGGTCTGGGAGAGGTCACCTCCTCTCTCATGTATTCGCTGATAATCAGTGCAGTCCACATTTTGTCAGAGTGTCATTTTTCCAGATTGGTGTAATTCAGCTGCTGAGTCAAAAGAATGACCTCTACATCAGGTTAGCAAATTTAGAAAAGGAATCACAGCAGCCTTTCATCCTATCTCTCCCTGACTAAAAACAAAAAAAAAGATCTTGCTTGGCTGAGATTGACTACTCTTCAACAACTGAACACTAAATCAGATGTTCAGAGGACCAGACTAAATCACAACTAACCATCATAAAATCAGTGAAGAAGAACACTGATCAGAGACCTAAAGAAAACTGACAAGAGGTTAAAAGAAGGAACATTACTCATCTTAATACAGTTCTCTATGTACACGGTAGAAAAAACACTATTGATTGCAATGTTCCTAGTTCTCTGCCTGTGAGGCTGAGAGAATAGCAGCACGGCTCACCAATAAAGTAGCATAGGAAGGAATGATAAAACAGGCTTAGTAAGATTATTGCCTCAGCTGTAAAACAAGATGCTGGCAGAATGTTGATGAGGTCAACATTTGCATGGTCCTTTGTGTCTTTTGTCACCTCAAAGCCTAATTGATCTAAACTTGTGCAAACATAAACTTTATCTTTCAGTTAAAGTTTGCATGTGCAAATCGCCAAAAGGTGGGTTAATGTATTAATCGTTTGATAAATGTTATCATACTTCCAGCAGAGCAATTTGGTTTGCACTTAAAGCAGAAAAAACAGCAGTCAGTTTCTATAAATTACCTACATTAAAGCTTTTTTTTTTTTTACAATATACAACCTTAAACCTTTCTACTAAACATACGTTTTCAGTTTTTGTAACCAGCACAAGAAGTTGCTTGAGCCAGATGCAGTGGCCATTACACAAACTTTTAATTTCCCTTCCCTTGGGTGAATTTAAATGTACCCGATATGGGTGATATGTAGATGTTGCTATGCAAGTATCTATACTCTCTGTGTTACTCTCTCTTTGTGAGTATGCAGGTGGCAGTGGAGTGCTAACTGCTTGCACAAGTATCAAGAAGCATTGCAGTCCCATTTAGAGGTGTATTTCCTTGAAAGCTAAATCTTTGGTTCACTAAGATAAAGAAAGTACTGGGTCAATTTTCTATTGCATATCATTCAGCCTATAGATGCATGACTCCCTACCAATGATAACCTCAGAGATCATAGTTATGCTTACATCAACACACATATAAGAGTCCTGGGATCATGAGGCACTGCAGTCAGCAGCTCTCCTCTCATTCCTGAAAGGACAGCTTGCTTGGCTCACAGTGATAAAGTCTGCAAGCGACACAGAGAAACCGCAGCCTTCATTCGCCGTTGCAACGACAAACAAGAGATACGTTTTAGCATGCGTTTAAATTTCCCATCCTGCAGGCAATCCTCAAACAGCTACTTTACCGGCATGCAAACCAAAGCACTTTATGCTCTGCGGCTGCTGGGCAGCTTTAGCAGACACTTCATGAGCGGCTCAGTGACAGCACAATCCTGCACATGTGTTAGTAGAAGGGCTGGGCATACACACCTGCAAGTCGCCCCGTACTCTGGTTGCCTCTTGTGAAGGGCGTGGGAGGTTGACTGTCCCGACTTACCCAGCATGTTAGCCGCAGGTCTGTTATTTGCCATGCTGTGCTCGTCTCTGTGGTGCTTAAATGTGTGTGTGTGTGTGTGTGTGTGTGTGTGTGTGTGTGTGTGTGTGTGTGTGTGTGTGTGTGTGTGTGTGTGTGTGTGTGTGTGTGCACTTCTCCCAGCTGGTAGTGCTGCTGATGCTGACATCCTATGCTGTGCAGCGTGGCGTCAGTTCATTCAAAAAGACGTGCTTTCCGCCTCTACTGTGTTGTGAAGCTTTTTCCCCGAGAGTCGCATGCCTTTGTTATTGGCGGTTGTATGTAGAGTCAACCAAACAAAAATCATTGAAGAAATTAAATTTTAAAAAAACAACAACCAAACAGTAAAAATCTCTAGACTTTACCTATGAAACCGCATTAATATCAATCATCCTCTTCTTGTAATTGTCTTTCTCTCCTCTGTTCTGTAATGAATGCATCCCGCAGCAGGGCTCTGCTGTTTGTTCCCCTCCCTAAACTGGACACTCTCTCTGCCTCATTCCCTCTGCAGCTATGCGGGAAATCCACCGCAGAAGATCAGAGCACAAGGAATAGAAAAGGAAGTGAAGTATGAAGGGATGCAGGAATAAGTGAAAAAGTTGTAAGTGCTTAAATTTTCTATTTTTAACAGGTATTATTCAGATTTTATCTAATGATCACATTTATATTCTAAACACCATTATTATTTTTTAGATTTTCACACAGTACCAAATTTCTCTTTGAAAAATTATATTCAGTGCAACACAGGCTTTTCTGTTCCCTTTTCCACGTTATACTGCAGAGGATCTTTGTAAACAGCTTACACGGGAAATGCTGCCAGATACATCCAGATGAGAAGAACAGAAGAGTGCAACTCAAAACAAAAACCCACAGGCAACAGATGTGAGCGTTGGGTTATGACCGAACAGCTGAGGGGAGTGATGACTCCGCCGTGCCACTAACGTCTTCTGTCAGCCAATGTCGGTAGCTTTGCAATAAATGAAAGGTGTCTTTTGAAGCAGCTAAGGGGTTCAGATTAAAATTACAATAACTGCACTCACAAACATCCATACGGAGGGAGGCGTGCATCCATCTGATGTTGCCCTCGCCTTTAGCAAGCTTTCATTCTCTGCTATCTCTCATCCATCTCCATCACGCTCTCCTAAACATTCTTCAGGAGTCGTTCACCTCACACAGCAAGTAAAAGCCTTGTCAGCAATGCTCTTAAACTGCAAATAAGCAATTTCAAAGAATTATTAGCCATCTGCTTTAATTTTTTTAAAGTAAATTAAGAAAATAAATATGTAAAAGAGTGTAATTCTATATTTTGGGTTATATCGGCCTGCATCTTAAATGTCTGATATAAGCCCCCCCATAAGAGAACTCTGTTCCAGCATTTAATCAGTGTCACCCTTTCTATTTTTTGCAGCTTGTATCTAGCATACAGAGTCCAGTGATCACTGCAACAGCGTTTGCTAACAAAGTAGCAATGACTAGGAGCAAAGTCGTGAACAGAGCTGCACATTTCTTAATAAGTCCAAACTGTTCAGATGAGTAGCACAAATTTCCTTCTGTGGCACAAAAGTGGAGAAAATTAACAATCACCAGAGAAAGGGCTCACAATTAAATTCGGAATACTGAATTAAACAAAGCTCTAGCAGAGGGAAAGAATTTCAGTACATATAAAGATGAAACAAATACAATCAGCCGTGCTTAAACTAAAGAATAAAGGTAGTGAAACTCACATTTAAATATATTAATTTTTCTTGATTGTTGCTGTTTTCCGAAGGATGCCTTCCTTATTGACTATCCGAAACAAGCTTTCAGGTTAAATAACGACTTTTAACTCTAAATTTTAAGTGTGAATGCACTTCTATCTGTAGCGAAAATAGATGAAAGAACAATCCAGAAATCAGTTTAAAAGTTCACTCTTATCTGCTATTTAAGTCAAAATTTTGATAATCCTAATTTCAAGCTGTTCATGTTTCAAAGAAAATTGTTTCACTAATTAGTCCAAAGAAATTTGTCTTAAATACAAAAAACAAAATCATAAAAAAACGCCAAAATACAGAATTTTTTTTTAAAATAAGTATACCAATGAAATGCCATGTGTGTTTTGAAAGTACTGGCAGCTTTACAGGCTGTGTTCTATTTTTCCTGGAGTTGGGCATAATGCAAGTAAAACTTTTGCTTTGTTACTAGTGTTTTTTTTATCTGAATCTCTATATTTATCCCAATTTCTCACAATTTAGGCTCAATAATAGTGTGAGAAGCAGCATCTTCGTTTGTCACATCCACAACACATTTTGAAATTATGTGTCAAACCAGGAATGTGGAGATATCTGCCGCCGCATTTGGACATTTTTCAAACATTACCAGTAAATAACATGCACTGTCCCATTTAGCTGCAACATTTGAATGGCATGTTACTATTGATAAAATTCACAAGAATATATTTTCAAGAGTTATAGCCTTTCCTAATCTTTAAACCGACAAATAAGTCTAATGTATCAATACCAGCGAAGGATAAATGTAAATAGTTAAAGTGAAGGTTCTTAAGCATCTTACTAATCTTATGAAACATATAATGCCTCAACAGTAAGCAAATATTACTGATGTGTAAATAGTGTGTAAGGAATAAATATTTGAAGTATAAATATTTTAGTGAGCTGACACATTACTGGGTAGCCTCCGTGTGTTGAGCAGAACAGCTGTAGCAGCCGTTTAACATCTTATTCAGCCTTCTTCTATCCATAGCAATTGGAAACAAACAAACTCCTAGTAAAATTATGAAATTATTTTTAGTAAATGTTAGTACTCACCATCTAATTGAAAATCTTAGACGACAGGATCCATTTCTAAGTTCCCGTATCTGTCCCGGACAAAAAGGTGTGTATCATTCAGCTTGCTTTGTGCATTAAAAGTGAATCATCTTGCTGATAATAGCAAAAAGAATACAGACAGGAGGGTCAGGGAAGAGATCTGCTGTTTAATCCCCATCTCCCTCCTAACATGACAACGCCGGGATACTCCCAACACTTACAAGAAACCAGCTCTACTAGAATGAAGAGTAGTAAAATAACAACAGTGGCTGGAGAGAGAGAGCAAAAACGGAAGGATAAAACATCCCACCGTCTTCGGCTACCATAGATGAGTAGTAATCACCTCACAGTGTTGTCCAGAAAAGTGCTGACGTTGGTGTCCGACTGCAACCAGAGCCCTACACCACCAGTCAATTTTATCAGATCCCAGCCAGACAGCTGGAGGAAACATAGGATGAAGGATGGAAAGAAAAGCAGAGTGGCAGCTTGAGCTGCTGGAAGGACGGCTCAATAATCAACAGACAACCATAAAGATGAGAGCAGATGGAAGGATGAAGATGCTGTAGGTCGATCCACAGACAGCAACGTCACTGTGGCCAAAGTCACTGTTTACAATGTAACAATTCCATATATCCTAAAATTTATAGTGACATGTGTCCAACCCCAAGCGAACCTAAAGCAGCACACCATAACTATTAAGTAAGTGCCAAAGTATTTTAGTTAAATTGCGATAGGGAATAGGAGCAAGTCACTAAAGCAGAAACAAAGAAAAATATTATATATATATATATATATATATATATATATATATATATATATATATACTAGATGAATCCTGAGGAATCCAGGAATCCAGCAGTTTGAGTTTTTAAAATAGTAAGCTAGGTATATGTATTGAGCTTATTTTTTAAAGGTGTCTAAGCCGATTTTGCTAAATCTCAGCTGATTAACATAAAGCTTTATATGGATGTTTAGTTGCTATTATTATTTCTGTTTCACCGATTTGTTTTATGATAATGGTATGCACACATAGATCAATGGTAAGTATTATTTTCTTTTAATAATAAAACTATATTTATTAAATCTGCAAATAAATACAAGAAAGGGTTTATATTTGGGAATATATAGAGGGCTACATAAATGTAACCTTAAAAGTGTGCTTAAATTATATTTTATTAATCAAATCAAAGACTATTTGCCAAATTGTTCAATATTATTTAATTTACACACTACAATCAACGCACATTGTTGTACTCCTCATACTTTCTCACTTTTTATACAATACTTATGTAGATATATTTATAGTTATATCTTAAGTTATTACTTCGTACATATTTTTCCCATATCCATACTGTAAAAACTGGTTATGCACGACTATGCCAAAACAAATTCCTTGCATGTACAATAACATACTTGGCAATACAACTTTTTGATTC
Source organism: Orestias chungarensis (assembly GCA_032876305.1). Classification (NCBI taxonomy): domain Eukaryota; kingdom Metazoa; phylum Chordata; class Actinopteri; order Cyprinodontiformes; family Cyprinodontidae; genus Orestias; species Orestias chungarensis. The sequence continues at coordinate 1,122,805 of JAVLVB010000047.1, forward strand.
TGATTAATTTAATAATAATTACTCATCGAATGCAGAGACAGCTATTTAATAATATTTTACCAGTTTAGTAATGGCTATGTTTATTTCTTTGAGGACATTCATGAACTTGATAAAGCTCCAAATGAAATCCGGGTTTACACTGAATGTCGTTAATGGGCTTATTGCAAAGTGATGTTTTTCTGACTATACTTGTATCCAGATTACCAAAATTAAAATGACAATTTTCCTAATTTTTCTATTTATTTACAGGTGTTTGGAAATATAGGAATTATTGGAAAGCTTAAAATCCACACTTTTAGAATCTGTCAAGAACTCATAACGGAGGAGACTTGTTCCTAGCTTTGTCGTGGCCAGTCACACATACTAAAAAAACGTATTGTGGAACGATTTGCCATTAATCTATATAGCAAAAACTCAACAGCGTGATCTAGTGGCTATAAAAGAAATGTGCACTCCCTCTCCACAGCATTTAGCTGGGCCAGCAACACAGGAAGCACTCTGTCACTACAACCAGGTTTCATTTTATTGTTAAGATTTAAAACCAACCATGCGTCAATAGTAGTGCTATATAAATACACAGAGAAGAGCTAATCACCAGAGACGTATGCTGGAATGAGTAGCGGCAAGAGAAGGGCTGTGTATTTGCAAAGGAAATTACATTGGATAGCTTCACAAGGAATAACATATTTGTGTGGTCAGTGTGTTCAATAATGCTCTGGAGAGTGAAATTGCCTTTGACCAGCACATCTGTGCTGACATGAATTGGCCAGAACAATGTGTTCATTCATCTCATTCACACTCAATATTCTATTAATGGTGATAGCAATATGTGATCAAGTTATATGAAGGGAGACATTGCTGATTATAAACTTAGGAAGTGATGACACTGTTTCAACAGCAGATAAAGCACAAAGCCCATACACTGCAGTGTTTAATGTAAAGGAAGATTTATTAGCAGACTAGCACTCTGATGTCTTCTTTTCTGCTTTAAAACACAAAAAAAATATCTTTGTACTGAAAACCTTTAAATCAGCAAGTGAAATTATGAGGTGCTGCAGGTCCTTTTCCTGCCAACTCACTGGCAACCTAAGACTGATAATCTAAGAGAACTAAATAAAAGTCTCCTTACATTTTCTTAATAAATATAGACTAATATCTCCCAAAATTCAATTTATTTGGGCTAAGGAGAGCATTTATTTGGTTGCAGTCTGCCATTTGGCAGCTAGATGAAGCTTTAAAATAAAAAAACTTTAAAATACAAACCTCAAAAATAACGATTTTTATTAGGGTTAATAAAACAGCAGAATTGCATTATATTGTACATAAAACAACATATAATATGAGGACTGGAGACAAATTTGGTTAATCCATAGCTGAAAATTTATATTTTTCCCGACAGGACTTGTAACATCCCGATACGGCCAATAACATCATTTTAGGTAATAATAGGAATAATTATAAGAATAGGAATAATAAGACAATTATTTGGATTTTGTACTATCCATGATTAGTTTTTGGTTTTTTACACCCTAATTAAACATGTTTCAGTAGAGAAAACTAAAAAAAAGACCCTAGATTAAACTCTGCTGGTCAATTCTTCTTACTGGGGTTTAACCCCCTAAAGTTATCCGATTAATTAATTCTTGCAGAATAAATATTGGTTTCTCATGGATGGATGGATGCCTGTTTGGGATCTAGTCCAATGTCAACTGGAGTGCTCATCTGAAGGAAAAAGCGTGTAGAAAAGCATGTTACTTAAATGTTAATACACCTAAGGGAAATTAAAAAAATTTAAAAGCTATGCCAGAGAATATTTGTTAAAGACAGTAGTTTTGATTCCAACAGAAATATACCAATTTTAATTTTTTGTCAATTTTATTTTAGAAAAAGTTCCTTAATCTTGTTTAATTTTTATCAAATTCAAAATCTTATAGGCCAAAAACAGAGGGAGGTTACCATTTGACCCGCCAGTCATCAATCAGTACCATCCATACAGCCATTGTCTATACCCACTGATCTCTGCAGGGTGGTCAGAGGGGGGTAGTGTGTGCAAAATATGCATAGATTATCAAACCACAACAGAACTGATGCATGTAAAGCAAAAACATGCAAACTAAATGCAGAAAAAACGTCAGGAGCTTCTTGCTGGAAGGCAAGAAAGCTATTTTTTAAGGCCAATTGTAAGTTGTTTTTTTTCTGGTCTGATCTTTGACTGACTGGTGCGGCTTTAATTCTAAATTCGCATCTCTATATCTAACTAACAACACAATGATGATTCCATTTAGTGTTTATAAAAGAGCTTCAATCTATTGTTATTGATATCTTCATAATTGTTTTGTATACTAAGCACCGAAAGTAAATTTATTCTCCAGACAAACCTTTTCTCTTTGAAAACCAGTGTACATCAAACTCATTTACTGCGTATAATTTCTAATAAAAAATTATGTAATTCTTATTATTTTATTATTATTACCTAATTATTCCACAATAATAATACCCTACGAAACATTTCAAATATGTTGTCTATGTAATTTTTTGGCTTCTGTCTATCTGGCACTTTAGTGGAAACAATCGTTTTTCTTCCTGTCCTTATGGGCAAATGAGAGAAGAGTAAAATCTGCTTCGTTCTGCACTGGCTAAATTCCCACTAAGGTTCTGACACAATGAGGCAGAAATAACTGCTGTCAAAAGTCTATGAAAGAAAGAGCAAACAAACTCTGTCTGTTTTTATGAAATGTAACGAAAATATCTTAAGGAAATCTGTGTTATCCAGTTACCTTGCCTCAGCCTGCCTCTCCTTCTTCTCCAAAATGTGGGGATGCACCTCTGCCTCATAATCAACCGACCTGATCCCCAAACCCCAAGGCAGGCAACTGCAGCAGCAGGTCCCCATCCTGGCTCGGGCATCTCCTCAGCTCTGCCTCCACTCTGACTCCTACAGCTCAAGCTCGGACTTTCTTAACCTGCCTTAGCCATACAGACAGCAACTGAGTCATCAAAACTAATGCATATCATCACAAAGAGCGCACATCAGGCCAGCAGCTCTTAACGTAGTCTTTCATTGCAGTTTCCTGGGTTAAATGCTGCAAATCATGACAAGGCCGGATGGAAAGCTTCCCCTCCGTCCTGCAGAACAAACCTCCACTGTACCAGACACTAAATCTGCTCTTTGTTTTCTGTCTTTGAAACCCTGAACAGGACAGTGCACTATTCACGCTTCATAATAACTCACAATCGACATGACATTGACATATTGACCAAGGTAATAATGATCATAAAGAACAATAAATGTTTGTTTTTGCCGTGAGACAAAGAAAACCATTGCTTTATACGGAATATTCTCCAAACTTTCCAAACATGCTAAATGTTTTACTATTATACAGCATGAAAACTGACTACATGCATAAGAACAACAACATGTAAATGTAAATAGACAGGAGGATAGTTTATTATTGTTCAAAATATATTTAAAAAAAGCTGGAACTATGTAGGAGATTGTATAAAGGATAAATCTAGCCTCGTGACCTATGCCATTGACACACGCTATCAAATAACACATCAACGCTACAAAACTAAACAACAAAAAAAGGTTATTTAAATTCTTTCACGCTTGCTTAAATTGAAGGCATCTATTTTTTTGTATATTAGGCAAGTGCATTCTGACTGACCATCAATAACTCGTATGGAAAGGAAAGCACATTCTTTTATTTCATTTTATTTCTGTTTTGTTTGAATTACTCCAGTACAGGTTTTAGAAAGTGAAATCCGTTTGTACTGAAACAACCAAATAAAGTCTAGGATGGTACAAAGCAGCTTGTTAAAAAATTGCATGGTGAGTAAAAATCACATGTCAAAAACAGAATTACTATTAAGAGAGTGGATCTAAACGCATGCAAATTATACATTTGCAGTTAATAGTTGTTTTGCTGGAATGCACAAACTAGAAACCACTGTTGGATGTCACAAGGTCTTAATGGGCAGAACAAGCGTGACAAGGCAGACTATGAACCAAGTGGCCTAAGCACCAACACCATATTGTAGGTCTGAGCAAATCTCAGAGCACAGACAACTTATAAATACCAGATTTACCCTTGTACTCTGTGATTTTCACTAATCCTTTGTTATTTTTGTTTTTGGTAGACAGGCTTCCCATCACTTTCATTTACTGGTATGTGTTGCATCATTCTTCATTATTACACATGTTGCGCCGAAATCAGATTCCTTCACACCAGCATGATGTAACTTTTACTATGCACATCTAATGGAGCTTTACAATTTACATTTTTTGGCACAAAGGACAGGAAGATTAGTCAGCATATTGTATTGCTTTGAGACTAATGACTGCAAACCTTACATCCACCAGCAAAAATGGCTTCTCCAGAATGATGCTACACAATCACAACAGATGTTTTTTACTTACTTTGAGGGTGTATAGTTTAAACCTATTGTCAAATATTCAAAGTGAACAATATAAACAACTAAAAAGTAAGAAAACACTTTTTTTTTCAGACTGAGCATTAAAGTCACCCAGATGTTAGATTTGTCTCTATACAAGCAATTCAAAAACGTTAGTGATGTCAGTGAAGTTGTAACAATAGCAATGAGGCATACATTTGATGTGTTTGCATAAAAGGAAAGCTTCATTAGAGGAGTTTGGCAATAACTGGCCTGCAGGGATACTTGACTTTAGTTTCATTGCATTTAAAATGCTCTGCTACAAAATTCCCAAAACATCTGATGGTTAATTAACTCCTGCTGTCCTGGTCAAAACAGTCAGCTATTTCAAAAAAATGCAAGCAGAGCCCGAATACAAAATGAGCTGTGGGACAAGGGAAAGATAAATAGTCATTAAAATTCTTGAGCAACAATGAAAGATTGACTAAGTTTATTTGAGGAGTAAAAAATGTGATGAGTAAAAAAAAAAAAAGAGGGATGGGAGGTTTCTTTTTTTTTTCGTGGTGTGAAAACAGTTTGAGTTTCGGTTTTGACAGGCAGTGTTGATTTTTTTTCCCCATAGGGAGTTATAGAGTTACATATTTCCTATCTTTGGTGAGTGTGTGATGTGGTACGAAGGAAACCCATGTCAACTCACTTTCCGCAGCTTTCACCAGGAAATTCTTCCAGACAGTTATTTACTACTCTGCACAAGTTAATTAAGAGCCCTTTCTCTTTGAGGTACGAAGATTGCCTCTGACAGCTATTTTCCAAGAAAAAATGGATTTAAGTAGTTTGACTCTTTAGCCCTCTAAATTTATCTTTAAATATCCAGCTTAATTTTCCCTACTATTTATTTCTGGTGATCTGTGCCAATCAGACTAAAAGATCTCAATGGACAGACCTGCAGCCAATTCTCATCCCTTTCTGATTTTGGAAGATGATTCTCAAAATGGGTCAGTTCCTCTGAGGTTCATCCATAGGAAGACAACAGCGCGCAGTCTATTTCAATCTACTGCCACACATGTCATGCTTGTTTTCTATCAGTTTGCTAATATCACGGACGGACATCCTGTTAGTACCGCGCAGTTGACTCGTTTTGAGCAATTCAGTACAAAATAAGAATGTTTTTTTATAGAGAATTACTTTATGAGACAAAACGAAGGCATTGTAGTCACACCATAAAGGTAGGTGCTTTTAGTACAAATGCTTGTAGTTGTAGAATGAATGGAAACATTTACAAGCAGATTTTTTACTTCTTTCCAACTTGCAATCTTTCTAAGTGCCTTAACAAGGCAAAAGTTAAAGCTGTCGATCCTTTCCAAGTCTTTAAATAATACAAATCGGGATTGCTCAGGTCAAGCCATCTTTACTGAACTCTTTGCCATTTTTGCCAAATATCTTTACCTGACAGTAAAACTAAAAGCTTTCCTTGCTCCAAAGCAGTTAATATACCCACCCATGTTTTCAATGACGGGCAGTAATAAATTAACTTGACTCTGTGGTCAGCAATCTGATAGAATAACAAACTAGGCGTGGAGAGCAAAAGAAGCAAAAACTGCAACCTTTTTTTTATAAATATTCATTAAAAAAATGATAAAGTTTTATAAGGCTCAACAAAATTATTGTTCATTGCCTCTATGTATTAGTTCATTAAACATATAATTAATCTGTTCAGAAATTAAAGAAAACAAAAAGGAAAGTCACAATACAAAAATGCTATAATTGCAATGAAAATCCTAATATAAACACAAAAGAGCAAACATGGAAATAAAACCTTGACTGTGGTCCAAACACAGTCACAATAGAGCAGTCCAGAGGTAGTCCAAAGCAGGATCCTTCTAAAGAGTCGAAAAGGCAACAAGTCGCTGGTTTCAAAGCCGTGAGTCAGGAGGTCATATATCACACAACTTTACAAGCATATTGTTATTGAAGAAAAAGTAGGGAAATAGATAAGCCTAAGAGCTTTTTTTCCCACAATGCTTGACTGGAGCAACACATTTATTATTCTACATTAGTTTCTGTGTTTTTCAGAAATTACTACTTTGTCTTTAGTGTTCTCTCAAGATTATACGAGATACATGTTGTGACACCGCACAAATACATCTAATTAGTAGCTATTAACCGCCCTGTAGATGTAAAGCTATAAATACAGTTCCTCTGTTTGGAACAAACAGGGCAAACTAATAGGACAATAACAGGCCGGGAAAGTTAGACAAGCTCTGGAGTCATTGTGATGAATGACAACAGTAAAACATAGTGATGCTAAGATGTTTTCTTTTTAACAGACATGAAAACCTGTAAATTCAAGGCAATACTAGAAAACCAACTGGCAAAATCTCCCAAAACAACATACTTTAGACAACCTTAAACAAACATCAGAGATCTACAATGTTTACATCAAAGCACAGTGATGTTTTAGAAAGTCCTGTTTAAATTCTAGGGCTTAACTTAATTGTGAAAATGTTGCAAGACTTGAAGATTATTGTTTACCGATGCTTGCTGTTCAGTCCCTCTGACCTTAAGCTATTACGCAGAGAAGAATGGGCAAATAAGTCTTGAGATGTACGAAATTGAGAGACATTCACTAAAGACTTGCTGCTGTAACTGCACTGAATCCAGGTGCAACAAATACATTTATACATGCGTTTGTAATGTAAAAAAAATGGAAGGATGTATAAAGAAATGATTTTCATGTAGCATTTATAATAACAAAAACAGTATCTGTCTTCTCTTTTTAGAGGCGGTGAGTAGAGACAAACGTGACAAAAAACCTCTAAACACTGTAAACACCGCAACAGTCAAACTCATCAACATGAAGACCCCTTTCCCAACCAAGATTTGAACCTGTGACCTTTATGGACTGTCAAAGCACTAAGCACAATGTTACAGTGATGCCTGAACATGAATAACGAAGTTAAAGCGGGAAGTGTGTGTGAACACCTTACAAAAAGGAAATTCCATTGCCTCGTGTGTGTGTCTGTCTTTGTGTATGTGTGTGTGTGTGTGTGTGACTTTGAAAATCAACTCCTCCCTCCCGCCAGTAATGCAATCATGCCGTACATCTCCGTCACCACATGGTCACACCCCTCTCCTGCAACCTTTACAGCCACTCACTCACTGCCACACACACACACACACACAGAGGCTGCACACCTATCTTATGGAGAGAGAGAGACGGGGAGAGAAGAGGTCCTGCATGGAGGATGTGAGGAGAATTTTAATAGCTTTCAGCCTGTCCTGCAGACACATAGCTACTTTCCTCTCGCTGTGCAGATGGAGATAATTGGTTTCACGTATCAAATATGTTAATCCATGTGTCTATTTTATTTTATTTTTTTACTGTCATGACCCCTGTTGATTACACGCAACTCCTTAGATACATAGGTTAACAAACCTTCGGACAGATAAAGCAGAAAGCCACTACTTTACATGTAACCATTTTTTTGTCTTTTTACACTGAAAGCATCGGCTCCAATCATCTCCCCGTCAGCTCTGCACTTACAAAAAATGCATTCCCAGAACATGATGCTACCACTGTCATGTTCTATCGTACAGATTCTGTTCAAGCTGCTGGTTTTCCACCATAGTCTCTGCACCATGCCACATAGGAAGCTGTGGAGAGGACTTCCTATCCCTTTCCTTCTGCAGCTCAAAAATCTTGCCACTTACATGCATGAGTAATAGTTTTCCTATCAACAGATCCCCCACCTCCCCACCTGAGCTGTGGATCTCTGCAGCTTCTCCAGAGTTGTGCACTAACATGTCTGGATCTCTGGTAAAGCTTCTCTTGCCTAGTTTAAACCAGGGGGGGTTCTTATGACTTTGTTTCTGCAGCTCATAAATCTTGCCACCTATATGTACCAGTAATAGTTTTCCATTTGTCCATTGGCCACTTTTTTCTCCCAGTGCAGACAGAGATAGTGTGGTTTACAAATCAATTGGGATCCCTGCGTCAATCCATGCGTCTATTTTGGTTTGTTTGTTTTATATCATCTGTCCTGTAGATTGCATGCAAACCTGCAACAGATCAAGCATGCAACCTGCGATTTAGCTGAAAAATGCATAAAAAAAATAAAAAAAACACACTCACTTGATGAAGTAACTGGCTCCTTCTACCGTGAAGCCCTCTTCCCATCCTCTCGGCAAATCTACAACACGAAACAAGAAGAGCAAACTGAGCGGAGCCACCAGGGACAGAAACCCCGCCGGGGAGCCGCGCACACCCGCCAAGTTTCATCGTCCTACCTGATCGGATCATGTGTCCAGAGTTGACGGGCTCGCCGGTGCGTGGATGCAGCCAAGTGGTGCTGCGAGTTTTATCGCTGCAAAGAAAAAAAAAGAAACAAACAAAACGAAGGGGAAAAAACACCTGTTACTGAAGGTGGGTAATGAAGAGCCGGAGCAGACATCCACGGAGAAGGTTAAAAGTGGCTTTTAAAAGAGCCAGAGCTCACTGGATGAAGAAGACTCGACCATCTCTGCAAACTCCGTAGGACCAGTGGTCAGGGAGGGCGTCCCGTCCCAGAGCCGCCATGATCCCTGTCCTCAGGCTTGGCTTGGATGGTTCCCCCTCCTCCTCCTTTCTCTCTCTGCTCCAAAGAGCTCAGACAATACCGCTGGTTTTTAAAGGGGAAGAATACCCACACACAAAAAATGTTTGTTCCCACAAAGCAGAGGTGCTTATTGGAAGATTCAAGTTTAGTTGTTCGCACAGACTCATGAAGTGATTGCAATCTGTGTTCCTGATTGGGATTTTGTTACATTACAACTGTTTGTTGGGTTAAATCCAACACAGTGTTGCATAATTGGGAAGTGAGGGGGGAAATAATGTTGGCTGTACAGTTTTTAAACATTTGTTGGAATGGAAATCTGGAAAGTGTGGCAGGCCTGGTGTAATTGCAGTTAAAACTTATTATTTTATTGTATGTCTTTATTAGATCAGCAGCTAAATGTAAAGTTCTTCTGCAAATTGATGGGTTTATTTTGAAGGCCTTCCAAATAATCTATTGTATCATGAAGATGCTTTAGTCTAAGGTTGTGTGTGTGTGTGTGTGTGTGTGTGTGTGTGTGTGTGTGTGTGTGTGTGTGTGTGTGTG
>JAVLVB010000047.1:1136898-1139398 GCA_032876305.1 Orestias chungarensis
CACACACACACACACACACACACACACACACACACACACACACACACACACACACACACACTCAGTTGCTGCACAGTCCAGTGCAGATCTGCAGTCGATTCTCTGCTGCTGAATCCTGCCAGAGGTTCATAATGCAGCAAGGTGACTCAATGTTATTGTCTTCTCCTCGGAGAGTCTCTTCCCGCTGAATCACAGCTTAGTGATGGTGCTGAGCATAAGATGAAATAAAGATTTCTTCATTCTGATTTTGTAATGTTCTTCAGCTTGTTTTGTTTTTTATCTATCTGGCATGAGCCCTCATCGGAAATCGTTACAGCCTTCGAAGAGATGCTTACATTTAAAGTGTCCCTTAATGTCAACTGTGTAAGAAATTATCTACAAATAAATGAGAGAGGTATCTTACAAATTACCAGCCCATCTGCAATATTTCAACAGCAATTTTTTTTTTCCTGTACTGCAACAGTTTTAATCAACGTATAGCTGCTGATGAAAAAATAAGAACTGCTGATCAGTCCCATCCTCTATAGGGCTTTCTCTCATTTCCAATTTGGTTATGATCTTAAGACATTGATTAATTACCTTCCAGCTCACTCAACATTACAATGACATCTACAGGGCAGGGATGTTATTTTTAGTCATAAGCTCGCTCATACAGAGAGAAGCTGGATTTATTGTCTCACAGTAGCTGCCAAGGATCATAAATGGTGTTTTAGATTTATTTTTCATGTTTCAGCAATAATAATTTTAGTAGAAAGATAATGCGTATGGAACTGAATGCCGGCTTTTATCTGAACCACTCCAGTCATCTTTTGTTAGATGCTGTCAGTGAAATGGGGGGTGATAACTTCCTTGTTTGCCCAAAAATCACTGTAACCTGACTTTTAATGCCTGTAGTTACACACTAAACGACTGGAATAAGTAGAAGAAAAGTTAACAAATCTTTCTGAAAGAACAGATTAAGACATGTGTCCCACCAAACCTTAAATATCAGCTTTTTAGTTTTAGTTTTTGGGAATAGTTTGAAGTAAAAGAATGATTGAATTAAATACATTAAATACATTTGCACCCTCTTCTGGACACATAGAATACTTACATGTCAAGCCTTAATGTAAATTTGTTTTCTTATTCAGAATTAAGATTATTAACCTATTATTTTTATATGAAAGGAATTTCACAGTTATGCTGCAGAAGATGCAACATGGATGTGTACATTTGTAGCACAATTTGTTTGAGACAAAGACCTTTTTTCTTACAATAGGACAATATAACTTCAAACTGCAACCCTCTAGAATTGGTAATAATAAAAAAGTATAAGTGAACAGAATGTATTTATTGACAACAGTATGTTAAGTTTCATTTCGCCGTTGATGATAAATGAACCATGAAAAGTTATCTGGAAGCAAAGCCACAACATTTCATGTCAGTTTCCCCGTGCGGCCACTGAGCATGACCACAGTTAAAAGTGGACCCATTAATCACACAGTATTGCTTCTAAAGCTGAGTAAAAGCTAGGACCGCAAAGCAGTTTGTAGGATTCAGCAAACACAAGGGTTTTTTGTTTTTTTAATAAACATAGCAAATAATCCCTTGATCAAATCTCCTCATTAACCTGAAACCGGATTAGAAAATAATTATTTTTCTAAAACCATTAAGCTCCTGCATTTTTCATTTTCATCATGTGTTATACAAGCTCATATGTAGTTACATAGCTACCATCCTGAAACATATTTTCAAATTAAATTTAAGCGCATTTCAAGAGAAGGTTTATCTTTTTAACAGTGATAGTGTGAATATAAAAATTGTGCATCCACTTCAAAAATAAAACATATGCATTATACTGTACATTTTAAATACTACATTAATTATGATATGTTTTATTTATGCATTATGAAATGATTATTTTGTTCAATGGACTTTTCACTCAAGCTGTGGTAAAATCCATCCATCCATCATCCTCTGTAGTATTTCCTAAGCAAAATAGTCAGAAACTGCTCAAAGTCCACAAAACACATATAGACTGGTAGGAAGAACCCCCAAAGCTCCCTTTAGGATCCTGGCAGGAAGTTCAACAATGGAAAACAGGTCGTAGGTAAGTGATCAGCGTTCTTTTGCATAGAGCTGTGATTTTACCCCATAGGGTTCAGCTGGGCATACACAGCCAGAATAAGATACATGGACCCTTTACACTAGTTATTTTTCTTAATGTTGACATACAAAGATTCTGACGAATGTTTAAGGACCAAGTGTATAAAATCAATCATACCTACCCAATTGGCTGTTAATTAAAATACAGAGTATTTTGATAGTTCCATGAATCTTGGTTATCTGTTCCCGCCTTTTAAACCAAGGGGAAAAAAATAATGCAGAGTAACTTTTTTGAAAACATGTTAAGTCATTAACTCTGGCAGATGAGCTTTAAAGTGGCAAGGCAGAAAGCTTTATATTACATTCAAAGCTCATAAGCATAGTTGAAATCGGACATTAGATCAGACAGTCATCA
>JAVLVB010000047.1:1144398-1176975 GCA_032876305.1 Orestias chungarensis
TTATTACTTTGCTGGCTAATGGGAATAATGCATAGCTGTCAATCATTCCCATCAAACCTGTAATTAACCTGCTAAGCCAGTCCATGTGTGACAGCGCAGTCCTTTAAAGATTACCTAAAAAATAGAACCACCAGCAAGAGGTAATCTTTGCAGTTTATTTAGTTATTTAAACACATACGGGTTGTAGTAAAAATAAGATAATTACAAATAAAGATGGGACATTTTCATTTTCTAAGTCTGTGTTCTTTAAAAAAGAGACTAAATGTCCAGCTTTAAGTCCCCCTGTTGGCTGGATTTATTAGCAGTTGTCTAGGAGGCCCTGCTTTTACAGATTAAAAATTGTATTTAAAACTTGACATTTATAAAAAGATGGCTCTGCTTAGAAGATCTCAGCAAGAATCGCTAATTAGGACAACAAATATGCTAAACCACATAATGTGTATCTCTGTTATAAACCACTAAGGGAGGCATTCCTGCAATAAAACATGTTTAACCTCTTTTACCTGATTTCAGGCTACAAATGATCTGGAGAACTTTGACAAAGAGAGACATGAAGAGTTCAAGAAGTATGAGATGATGAAGGAGCACGAGAGGCAGGAGCACCTGAAAACTCTGGACGAGGACCAGAGGAAGAAAGAGGAGGAGCACTATGAGGAGATGAAGAAGAAGCATGCTGATCACCCCAAAGTCAACCACCCGGTGAGTGTTGTTGGTTTTGTTTTTGAAGATGTAAGTTATTCTGTCCACTATAATGGTTGATAACCAGAGCTATGTTTTACTTCTACCATGTAGGGCAGCCAAAACCAACTAAGAGAGGTTTGGGAGGAAGCTGATGGTTTAGACCCTGACGACTTTGACCCAAAGACCTTTTTCAACCTGCATGGTAACTTTTTCCTCAACAGTCCTGAAATTGGATCATCAGCCTTTCGTTTAATGCTACTTTTTGCTTCTACAAAAATCACATTTCTCTTGTTATCCTCTTTTTGTTTTTCCCTTTTACTGCAGACACTAATGGAGATGGGTTCTTCGATGAACAGGAGCTTGAAGCGTTGTTCACAAAGGAGGTAAGCCACTGCATTCAGAAACCTTATAGTTCAGTGACTGCTTTAATAATAACTGTATGCCTTTCATAATTTCAGCTGGAAAAAATCTATGATCCCACGAATGAGGAGGACGATATGGTGGAAATGGAAGAGGAGAGGCTGAGGATGAGGGAACATGTTATGAACGAGGTAAACTCAGTGCTACATCTATGATTCTGGATTTTTATTTTCCTCTTTTTTGTTATATATTTGTGGTAAAACCTGGTCTGTTGTGTATTAAGACTATTGCTATCTTTCATTTTAGCCTAAAATGAAAGAAAATGCTGAAATAGTGAAGTTATCAAAAGGTAATGTTTAGGGTATTTTACATAGAAGCTTGGTGAATATCCAGATAAAAGTATAAAGTCATATTTGTCATTTACATTCAAACAAATTGAATTTTAAACTTAATATTTGTAATTTAATGTTTGTTAAATTAATTAGAAGGGGTTTGAGATCATCATCAGCTTAGTATGTAGTAAGGAGTATATTTTATAATGTTCATGACTTCTGCAGACGAGATTCATTGCTAGCTCACATAAATTACACATTGTTATGTCTTATCTGAAATGCTCTCTGTTCTACCTTTCTGATGCAGGTGGATTCTAACAAAGACAGGTTAGTGTCTTTAGACGAGTTCCTGGTTGCTACTAAGAAGAAGGAATTTCTGGAGCCAGATAGCTGGGAGGTAAAATACAGCATTATATTATACTGATATTGGTACAGGGACAAATGTTTAAAACAAAAATGTTAAACCATACATTTGTTAAAATAAAAATCATATTGTATTTTTGGCCAGACCCTGGAGCAGAATCAAGCTTACACAGATGAGGAGATGAGGGAGTTCGAGGAGCATCTGGCTGACCAAGAACAGGACCTTAATCAGAAAGCTGTGGATCTTCAAAAACAAAGAGAGGAGCTGGAGCGACAGCAGGAGCAGCTGAATGCACAGAAAGTCGAACTCCAGCAGGTAAGGAGCAGTACAGCACTCACAAATAAAAAAATACAAACTTGTATGGACACTTAAACCTGGGTTTCATATTTTACAAACTAAATAAAGGAGCTAGAGCGACGATGATGAGATTTGGCCATTGCTACCAGTTCTAGCATTTACCTGCTTTCTAAAATATTCAATAAGGTTTCTAACAAAATCACTTCAAACGCAGGTTCCAATTTCAATTGATCATTATGGGTGTATACATTTTAAACATTACTTTAAACAATTTACTGTCCCAATCGAAAATCGTTGCAGGCTGTTGAGCATATGGAACGACTGAAGTCAGATGTTGTAGATCCTCCTTCAGAGGTTTTGGGTAAGTGTCTGAATTTGTTATCGGTCTTTTTTGGCTTGCCAGAGAACGTAAAACTTGATTTTCATCTTGCAGTCGAAGGAAACGCTCAGCCAGAGTTTCCTGCAGCTGGCAACCAGCCACATCCTGATCAAGAAGCACATCCACCAGAACATCACAAGACACCCCAACACCATCAAGATACCCCACCAGAGCTTCAGGAGCAACACAATCGAGACTTACCTCAGCAAGGTTCCCATCAGGCACATCACAATGAACCACCACAGCAGCAGGAAGTTCCACAAGGCCAACATAACCTGCTGTAATAGAGCTGCCAACATAAAACAAACAAACAAAGAATATATATTCAATCAACACCAGCCTTTTGCTGTACTTTAACTCGTGCTTCTAGAGTGATGCCCCTCGATCATAAGACTACTCTAACCAATACAACCAGCATTTAGGTTTATCAATGCAAATGCAGAAGATTGGCACATATTAGAGCTGTTATTGTTAAAACATGTTTAATTTGAGTAATTTTCAGAATAAATAATATAATTTTAGGTTTTAAATTACCCAATAATTAAATTGCTAAATGTTGTAGAGAAGTGCAAAGATGATTGTTTCATATGCATAAAGAGCTGTGATTAGGCTCTCTATGTTTTGGCAGAATGAACTTAACAGGTTCTTGGATTCATGCATGGAAGTTTTAAGAAGTAAAACACATTTTCTGTTGCTGTATCCCCTTTGTAGGTGATACATTTACACTTTTTTTTTTTATATATGCCTGATCCTGAAAAACTTTATTTCAAGAGAAAGGACATTTTTAATACTGTCAGATGTCATTTAGAAGAAACAATCTAAATAAATGGACTCACTTTAGAAATATGATGGATCTAAAAACATAGTTCTATAAGGGAAAGGTTATTAAACAGAAGTTTACTTACAATGGACTGTCCACCACGACACCACACAACGCTGGTCATCTCCATGCCACACTGTGGCTGTTGCCTAATTTTTTTTGAATGTTTTTGTTTAGTTTATGGTGCTAAAATAAAGATGAGTAACATAAATGTTAAAAAAGCCTTCATTACAACTTCGACCGAAAGTCTTGAATAATCTTCATTTGATTTACTGTTCAGCATGTGTTAAGTCCAGTTGTGGACATGCTTCATTCAGCACACCTGAGTCAATGATCTAAACAGCTTCACACAGGGGCTGGGTAATTATACATCAGTTCAATTGAGGTGTGCTGAAGCGGGGAGGCCAGAGCTGTTTTGGATCAGGGTGGGTAACATGAAATGCATGCAGATGGAAGGATTTTATATATGTAAAAAAAATAAAATGAAGTCACAAAATAAGAATCATAGTGACTATTTTGAGTACAACTGGTTATAAATAAATGTTTGTACCATGTTTGTAAAATTGAAGTTGAATAATTTAAGAAACAGGTTTTCATTTGCCATATTTTATTTTAATAAGACATAATTTAAATGTTTATGTCTAGTACAAAAGTTTTACTTGTTTTTTTTATGTATATACATACCGTATATATACACACTCAAAGGTTGCTGGTCTGGTGAAATTGGAGTGATTATACTAGGTTTCCCATTTGATGCTGCTTTCCTTTATTGGAAAATGTTTAATTTAGTAATGAGATATTATTATGATAAAGACATGTTACTACACACTCCATGTTTGCTTTCGTGTTTTTGGTCGATGGTTACTTTTTACAAAACGGGAAGGCATAACTTCACTCAAAATCTACAGGTCAGGTTTCTGAATTCCTGCTAATTTATTAGTCATTTAGCAACACAAAATACCTTTGCTCCAAATAATAAAACCGTTTATTATCATAGCTTAATTGACTTATTAAATAATGTGGAAAACTATGGAATTGAGTATTTTCCAGATCTATGTAAGTGAAGATCAAAATAGAATAAGGGAAATCATTTTTATTTCCATAATATATTCCCTTTTCTGTTTAAAGGTTTTTTTTCATCCTCTCATTAAACCATCCATATAGGTTTACATATTAAGGGGTTTGAGATCCTATTCAGAAATCAACCAACAAAAATGATTGCTTGTCTAAATCTAGCATATTTTAAAAACATTCCCCAAATTAAATGGTTGTAGGCTTAACAGATAAAAAAGGCGCCATGAGCCTCTTCCAATGTTACTTTTAGGGTCAGAAGCGAAGAAGTTTGGGAAATTGTTTTCCTCAGCCGTCTATTTTCCTTACATTTCTACTTTTAACATATTAAAGTTACTAATTATAAAGTTATAAAACCAGTATTTTTTTTTTTTTTTATAAATCATAGTTTATACTTTATTTATACTTTAAATGAGATACTCCCAACAATATTTAATTTCCATTAGAGAAAAATAAAGTATTTTTGATTTGATTGATAATAGGCTACCTGTTTTACATTTGATTGGAGAAAAATTAAATGTTGGCATGAAAAATGGCAACATTTAAACTACATAAACTAGTGAACTGATTAACAGGTTCATCAAAAACAGGTTACAATAGTGTTTACTTATTGAAGTAAAAAAAAAACTGAAGTCTCAATAAACACAGGCTTATAGGATACAGCTTTATTGAAATAGTCTTAACCAATAAGTGTACAAATGGGTTACGGCGCAAAAAAAATAAAAACTGGGTTAAAGAAAAAAAGAAATGCTTATATGAAAATTCTAGGATCAAGAAGCGTCAACAGGACGGTACAAGAAAACCTTTCCCATGGACTCAGATGGACAGTGGCAGGGTAACTTTTTTGCATTTACTTTGTAAAAAAAATAAATTAATGAACTCTTTCAAGTTTACAGGAACATCTATTTGTAGTTTTACATGACACAGACTCTCTGAGAATCCTACATGTGGTGAACTTGAGCGTGTTGTGTTAAAACATTTAGAGGACCTAAATGTCAGCAGGCTGATTAGTACGTAGGGGTGGGAGATATGGAAAAAAATAAAAAAGGAAATAAAATTAACCATCAGAGATAAAATGTTAGAAAAGTGAACTCGAGCAAACACATTCGAAATCTTGAATGTCCAACGTGGCGCAACAGGACGGCTCATGTGATCCTTTAGGATCGCATTGCTTGAGCGTTAGACCGGGACAGGCCTCGAGATCCTTGGCCGCTTCCCCGCTTGTAGCCTTGCTGATATCCCTCCTGGAGGAACGCAACATAAACACGGGTTAGCCAGCTCATACAGCACAAACGTCTGGATTATGTTTTTTTTAGGTTTTGACTTGTGTCTTACGCGCTGGTAGCTACTGCTGGAATAATCCCGAGATGTGTTGAATTGGGTCGGGCCGTAAGCACTGCTGGGAGGAGCATTTGAAAACGGAGCCCGGTATCCTTCATAAGCACCTGGTAACGGAATTTAATGTGGTTGGATGATTTAGCTAAAGTTGTGCTGTTACTATGATTGCACCGTCTCTGGGGCGGTTCGGCTGAGGTACCTCTGAAGCCATTAGAGGATCCCCGGTATCCATTCATGATCCCACGAGTGTTCCTGGGTCCACCTCTGGGGGCCCCTCTGCTGCTGTAGAACGATTGGCTGGACTGCCCGAACTCGGACCCTGCGGAGGGATCGTCATGACCCCCTGTTGATGGCATTACCTGCTCTTGAGGCTGGAATCCACCTACAACTGATTAGACTAAAGAAGTTAGTATTTTGTAACTCACTGATAGAAGAGTCACTAATTCAGACTAGCTTACATGTATTTCTTTAAACCACCAAAGCTACCTTCTCCATCTCCTGGTTCAGTAAATGCAGCTTTAATTGTGTTGTGTGCGCTCTCACCTGACTGTAACCGCTCCTGTGACATCTCCGGCTGGTCTACGGCGTTCTCTGACGGGCTGGTAAACGTCTGAGCGTAGCCACCAGGAAATTGGCTGGATTGCTTCAGAGCATCCGCTTGGCCATCAGAGGGTGGAGGTACAGGTGTATTCATGTTAAAAACCTAAAATGACAAAAATAAAATGGAAAATCCATTTAATTCTGCAGCATCAGAGCAAGGGACCTAAAAAAGGCTCAACAACCTGATAAAGAAGGCTGTGTTCTGTTCTGGGAACAAATGAGGAATCTCTGAAGATGATGATGGCAAGAAGGATCTTACATAAAATCAAAAAATCATAGAAAACCCTGAGCATCCTCTTCATGAGACTGTTATTGGAAAACAGAGTCTCTTCAGCTTAGTTGCAAAACAAACCGCTACAGAATATCTTTCCTTCCCACAGATATCACCATCTACAACAACTCCTTAGTTAAATGAGTTATTCCAACACCATTTATCCCAAAGGGAAATTAAATGAAGTATTTTTGATTGATTTGATTCTGCAGCACAACATAATTCCTGCTGAAGATCTGCGAATTCAGAAAGGGTAAAATGGTTTTCCAGATGGGATGACCGTTTGGTTTTATATTAGGAAATGAAACATGTTTACTGGCCTGCAATTGTCTTCACTAACACTGACTAGCCTGGCGTTTTCAGCAGAATATATTAAAGTTCAAAACATATGTGCTGCTAGACTGCTTTAATGAACCCAAAGCATACCGCTTGCACAGACTGGAAAGGTGCTGCGTTCACATTGATGCCTCCGCAGTGGATATGTTTGGAGACAGGTGGGAAGGCGGTAGACAGGGAACATGAGGCAGAAGACTGTTCAGATGACAGAGACATAGAGGTCTGGGAAGGAAGGGAGAAGGAAATTTGAAAGGCCAGGAAACAAGGAATAAGAGACAGGTCAGCGGATGCGATGGGAGCATCGACCATTACACCAAAAGCTGCCAGCTATTTCCATACAATACGATAAGCTACACTTCCGAGAAATTGAGAATTATTGTGCAGCGGAATGAAATACAAACAAACAATGTACTCAACCTACGGTAAATTCAAATTTCTTATATGATAAAATAACACTGTTACCTAAAAATGTATATACATGATGATTCATGATGAGCAGTAACAGGTAATGACTAGAGTTATTCTACAGGGTGATGCTGATCCAGGTTGATCCTGATAGATGACTCTTTCCTCTGTGTCCCCCCATCAGTCCCAAATGAGACTGAACACAGAGCTAGCTCTCTTGAGGATCTTGTTCAGTTGGTGGGTGTCTGTGGCCTCAGAGGCTTCTCCGCGCTCAGTGTTAGATGTCAAATCTACTCTACCATCAATCACAACATGCAGGTATTTATAGTCCTTCACCCAAATCTGTAGAAGCTGTGAAGTCTTCCTCTCCCTTTGGTCTCGCGGAAGTTCAGCCTCAGGTAGTTCAGCTCAGTCTAATCTATAAATCAGTCTGCCTGGTTACTGTCCTCCCCTCTCCCCCTGACAGGTTCTACAAAAGCCGAGTCAGCCAAGAACGTCTGTAGGGGGAATGACTAGATGTTGTTTGGGAAAGCACAGTCCCCTGGAGAGCCCCACTATCACTGTCCATCACATCAGACAAGAGACCACTAACCTGACACCGATCCCCTGCGCCCAGCAGCACCGGCTGAATGGTGTTAAGACCACTGGAGAAATCAACAAATACAATCCCCACAATAGCTTCTGCAACCATCCAAACTGCAGGGGGTTTCAGAACAGACTACACTTGTGGTCTCAGGCGGGCTAACACCAGTCTATCCTTCATCACATAAGATGCGAGAACAACTGGATGACAGATTGTGTCGCCTTCTTGGCTACAGGGACCAGGCGGGATGTTGAGGGAGCTTACAGACGGATCATTCTGTTCTTGTTTAGTGGTCCCTTCAGGTTGCTGGTCAAATAACTCTATATAACACTTTTGTTAAGATATAACATCTACATGACATATTAAACACATAATTACTTAATGGTGGATGTTTTTGGGCAATTTTAAACAGCCATGTCCTTAAACAGCACCGGTCTCTCTGTTTTCTGTACTTACTTGGGAGGATTCCTGTGGTCCAGATACAGTACTTGTCTGAGGAAGCCTGGGTTCTGAGTGGACTACTGTAGAGATAATAAAAAGGGAAAATCCTTATAACATAGCTTTGACCAACTTTTTTTTAAAATACACCTTTAGGGTCACTCACTTGAGGGGCCACCCATCTGCTGTAGGTCAACAGTTTGCAGAGTTTTCATTGGCTGGGCAGAAACGATGGCTGGGTCCATAGCCTGGCCATCGAAATCCAACATGGAGTCCTGGCAATGCAAACACACTTTACTCAAGTGCCAAAGAAACAATTTGGCTTGGACAAACCTCATCTTTGCTAAGCACATCTTTTTTCTTTTTCTTTTTTTACAGAAGTACATTAAAATACTGGAATAAAATCATAATTTCTCACCACTATTCAGACCTAGATATACTGAATTCTAACACCAACATTGTTCCAACCTGCATAAAGTTGTAGGTGCCTTGCATTTGGGCCATGAGATCTTGCAGTGCCTGCTTTCTGACCACGGAGTCGGAGGCAGGAGAGGAAGTGGCTTGGTTCGCGGCAACGATCGGCTCCGACGCCAGCTGAGCAGGGGGGTGGTGCTGTTGCAGGGAATTCATCTATGAGCAGAAACGGGGATATTAAATAATCAGTTACATACACTTTAGTGTGTGGCGGTGTGCCTCAAGCAACATTTTGGTCAAGAACCCTGACCATAACTAAACCAAGCAGCTTAGTAATAAACTAGGTTGGATTATGAGAGCCAGGCCACCATATCAAACCTCTGACCTCACAAATGCTTTTAGAAAGAAAGATTAATTTTCTCAAACCTTTTTAAGAACATTTCCCAGAAAACATGAACCTGTCATAGCTGCAAACTCCTTGTTAAAGCAAATCTATCAATAATGGGATGTGACTAGAGTTAAATTGTGTGGGTAAAATCAACCTTCTAAACAATAAAGTGTATTTAGTGGGACGGACTGTTGGCATGACGATGTATCCGAGCATACCTGCGCCTCCACGGCCCACTCCTCCACCTGATCGTTGTCGGTGTTACTGTACGGAGCTTCAGGGACAAACTGTCTGTTGAAAAACTACAACAAAAGTAAAACTATGTCATTTAAACATATAGTAAAAAAATACGCATAGAAATCAATGATCCTCTGCTTTCAATGTAAAACATGAAAAAAAAAAACATTAAAACCTCTGTGGTTTCCACTTGGACAGGCTCTGTGTAGGTTTCATTTGTTGGTGCTTCTGGAAAGAGGCACATTTGAAAAGTGATCACGCCTAAGCAAAACGCTCTGACAGCTTAATAAGTGAAGGAGTAACTGGTTACCAGGTTCAGACGGCTGCTCTTCAGTAACTGCAGCTTCCACCACAGCAGTCTGCTCCTCAGGTTTCTCCTCTGTCTCACAACCCCCGTTCTGTTTGGTTTCTGCTTTGTCAAAGTATCCACTTATTAGTAGTTTGTCCAAAGTCTCCTTCAGTGACTTGTCTGAAACAAAAAAAAAAGGTTGGATGATTGTTGTACAATGCTGCGTTGGGTTACAGATTTCAGAAAAAAATTATCTGGGGTGGCCTTAATCCACACATGCTAAGATTTAAAGAAGTACTTAATAGTGATAAGAGCACTGAAGTATATTTATAACATTATTGGTTTAAGTTTGACATCTAAACTTCAAAAAACGTGTTTCATATATTTTTAACTTTGATGATTAAGCTATTTGATAAACCGTATGATACGGCCTGAAGTGTTCAGGCTTTAAATTAACGGCAACAAATTCTTTAAATGTCTGCGCTACAAATTTTAGATAAATGTTTACAATTGTTGTAACACTACAAAAATATGAAACTACTTACATGTAGTTCCTGCCACAGGTTTGTCTCGACCCTCAAGCAGAGACCACAAGTGTTGTGAAGCCTCTTCGTACTGGTCAGTCAATCTGGAAAGGATTCAGAGTAGAAAATATAAATGAAGGAGTTTGGAGATAAAATATTCTCATTGAATACTTTGTTTTGTACAAAGTTGAATGTGCTTACAGGAAAAAAAAAATTACACAAAAATCATCGATTGAATTCAATTTTATTCAACAATGGAGGCCTGGATTTGGAGTCACACACAAAAGTAAAGTGGAAAAACACTTCAGGCTGATCCAACTTTGATGTAATGTCCTTAAACCGAGTCAAAATGAGGCTCAGTATTGTGTGTGGCCTCCACGTGCCTGTATGACCTCTCTACAACGCCTGGGCATGCTCCTGATGAGACGGCAGATGGTCTCCTGAGGGATCGTCTCCTAAGGAATGTCCTCCCAGACCTGGACTGAAGCATCTGCCAACTCCTGGACAGTCTGTGGTGCAACATGACGTTGCTGGATGGAGTGAGACATGATGTGCCCCAGATGTGCTCGATCAGATTCAGGTCTGGAGAACGGGCAGGCCAGTCCATAGCTTCAATGTTTTTATCTTGCAGGAAGTGCTGACACTCCAGCCACATGAGCATGAGAAATGTGAGTACAGCCCCCATTTGTGGACGTCGGGCCCTCATACCATCCTCATGAAGTTGGTTTCTAACCGTTGCAGACACATGCAAATTTGTGGCCTGCTGAAGGTCATTTTGCAGGGCTCTGGTAATGCTCCTGTTGTTCTTCCTTGCACAAAGGCAGAGGTAGTGGTCCTGCTGCAGGGTTGTTGCCTTCTGACAGCCTCCTCCGCATCTTCTGGTGTACTGGCCCGTCTCCTGGTAGCGCCTCCAGGCTCTGGATGCCATGCTGTCACAGTAAACCTTCTTGCCACAGCTCACATTGATGTGCCATCCTGGATGAGCTGCACTACCTGAGCCACTTGTGTGGGTTGTAGAGTCCGTCTCATGCTACCACAAGTGTGAAAGCACCACTGACATTCAAGAGACCAAAACATCACCCAGAAAGCAAAGGAACTGAGAAGTGGTCTGCGGTCCCCACCTGCAGAACCACTCCTTTATTGAGTTTGTCTTGCTAAACGCCAAAGATTTCCACCTGTTGTCTATTCCATTTGCACAACAGCATGTGAAATTGATTGTCAGTGTCCTAAGTGGACAGTTTGATTTCCCTTTATTTTTTTGAGCAGTATATATTTGTGGAGTTTATTTCTGTTCATTTTGATGGTCAGATTTTACAACTGATGAAAAACATCTGGCTTTTGAAAAAATATAAAAATTACAGACCAATAAAAAAGTATTTTATAAATGAGTAGTTTGACCAATAGAATCACGAGAAGACAGCAGATGTAGAGGTGGGTGACATGGAATAAAAGTTTTGATCATGATATCTTGTGGCACAATAGACTGAAACAAAAATACTGCTTTCATTTTCAAAATTGGCTTCTTTACAGTTCTAGTTACATACTGAATTGCAATTTTCTGCACACCAGCTACTTTGAACCAGATGTTTTGAATTAATCAAAGCTCTAATTCAGTGGTCTCCAACCGTTCTGCGGGATGTAGATGTTCCAAACACCCCTAAATCAAATGACTGAATTAAATCTACACCATGCTATCAAGTTTGGCTAAGTGCATGTTATTTTGAAATACAATTACTCTTTTTATATAGAGGCGACAGTAAATTACAAAATTTATCACAATAGCTATAACCAATACTACAACGCGCACCTCTAGTCAAGTGAAATGAAAAGTGTGTCACTAAAAGCCATTAGTGGATTTTGAAGCAAATGAGTTTGGGTGTGATTTATGGGGTCCTGACTGCTGTGAAAGTCAAAGCTTAAAGAGTGATCACACACGGACATATCCAGTGTTTAGCCACTCCCTCAAGATCCCAGCATCAGAACGAAGAGTGGAGAGGCGATTAACGTGTTTCAGTTTCTAGTCAGTGCTGCTGTTTTATCAAGTTCAAAGACAGAGCAGTCATCTACCAGGAAATGTGAAGTAAGTCTGATGATATTTTTCAGCAGGATTTCGATACCACTGCCTACATAACTGGCCATGATAATACTGTGCTTGCTGGCCAGATCTTTATAGTTGAAGCTACAAGCTGCTAACTGCAGAGACAAGCTAAAGGTCTGCATTAAAGCAGCCTGGGCCTCCCTTAATATCTCACCATCACCTCATTGGGTTTTTAGCTTTAAGTCATGATCTGCAAAATTAACAGTAGTTAACTTTTGCAAGTTATCTAATAGCATCTAATGAATCCCTGTTCCTGTTTTTTAAATGTAGTTATTACAATTAACTTTCCACTAATACTCTACTTTCCGAGACACACTTTCACAATCCTCCTAAGAAGAGAGTAATGAAGGGATATACCTGATATCACAGTTCCTATCTGGTCCCACCAATTTGTAAAACTCATCAAACGATGCGAGGTCTGCATCCGTAAGGAGAGGGGAACCGGAGAAAACTGGCTTTTTCAGGTCCTGTCGCACACCGTCCTCGCCTAACTGGTCCAGCAAATACTGAAGCTCCAAAACAGTCTTCAATCGCCGTTGGTCCATTTCCTCTCGCTGCAGCTGCTCTCGCCGTGCGGACTTTTTCACTGCCTTTTGGACCTAAACATACACAGAGCTGTTTTATTTTATTTGGTATTACAAAACATACTTAAAAAAAACTTTCTCAGTTTAAATTATTGCAATTTTCAGAATCTGCTTCTAAAGTTTAACTTCAAAATGAATAATTATAAGACTTGATCACAAACGTTGAGGAAAAGTTTTTTCCAACCTCTTGGCCTAAAGCCAGGAAGCTCCTCTGCAGTTCTCGAGCGAAATCAAGGTTGTTGATAATTTCTTGATACTTTGCCAACGCTTCCTATTGAAACACCAAGGATTAAAAGTTTCAAGTGGTTTCATTGCTAACATTAATACAACACTGCATACGAAGTAGCTGTTCTTCATCTTACCAGCTGATCTTGGTTCAGTCTCTCTCCTTTATTCTTTTTGGCCTGGTAGTCATCAAGTTTAGACTGAAAAATATCATAACAAGCATTAAATACAAATGTTGGAGACAAAATAAAACCCTAGGTAAAAAAAAGAATCAACAGTTGGAAAAAAAGCTTTTATACAGCAGCGATTGACAGTTTGAATTAGATAAATGGATTCTTTTTTATTTTATTCTGCGATAAAACCTGGTTTTCCTGAGTGCATTTATTTTATTGTATATATACTATAATTCTTTCTCCCTATTACAGCTCAGTTTAATTCAATATCTTTATTTTAATTGTGAGCCCTCTGTATGGTGATTTTGATATTTCACAGTACTGTGACACCATAGGAACATTGTGCATGACAAGTTTTGCACTCAGCTGAAACACGTTGGACATTAAAGGAAAGTATTACCACAGAGCCGACATCACTCCTACTCATTACTGTCATTACTAATTTGTTAGCAAACCCTGTTGAAGTGATCACTGGGCTTTGTATGATGGATACAAGCTCTTAAATAGAAACGGGAGTGTAGATTACATTTTGGACAGACTTCTTGTGTTGGGAGTGTATAAGTCAGAGAATTTATAAAGAGGGCCGATATAATCCAATATTATTTTTGCAGATATTGGACCAATATCTTACATAAATATTCGATTGGGAAATCCCTACAACATTCCGCCTTAAAATTCCAAGCAAAGCCTCATCCCAAAATATTTCACAATTTAAGGATCCAAGAACATTAATGCGTGACATCTAATAAAGCTGAAAGAAGAGGGATTCAAAAGTACCCATCAATAATAATATTTCACATATGTACCTTTTTCTTTTCCATATTTCGGACCTTTTTGTCAATTACACCAAGGAACTGCTTCATGGTCTCAGAATGACTTCCATTCCCCAGGTCTGGCATGACACATTGGACAGCATTGTTGCCAACCGCTGCTGAAGGCATCTTAAGAGAGATGTTAACAATGGAGAAAGAAAGTGAGTGGCTGGAGGCAGAGTTGTATTTAATTGCTGTGCATTCCCACAAAAGATCCTATGTTTCTTTTATATTAGCAAGCTGCATCTTATAAAACTAATAACATGAACGAAACAAAAACACTGTTTGTAAACTTCAATGTTTAGTTGTTCTTCTGAGGTAACAGTCTTTAAAGATGAATGCTTTTTTGTTAACAAGTTCAAACATGAGGACATGCATATATAAATTAGGGAATGACCAGATTTTGTCACATTGGGAAATTTTGACATTTGACAAAGCTTTATTTTAAATTAATAATTTAAGACAGTTTTGTTTTTGTCTTGCAAGGCGAACTCTCCTCTGCTATACTATGCATTAATGAACGTGACTTAATAAAAACACTATCGTCAGTGAAATTGACAGTTTTTATAAACATTAAAAACCTAATTTTGTTGTTTTTCAGTTGCAGCTTTAAGAAATGTAATTGTAATTTAAGGTACATAGGTTACCTTAGAATTGAGCTTTTAAATGCTTTAACAGGTCTATATTCAAGCTACACACATATTCTTGGTGCCATTTTCTTTTAAATAGAAATGTTTTCTTTGACATGAAAATATATATATATATATTTTTAAAAAAATAGAACACAGCTTAATATTTCTGGGTAAAAACAGACGACCTGACCTTTCATGCTACAGATGTTAGCTCAACCGGCTGTTACCCGAGGAGTATTTACTGAATCATTCACAGATTTATAACGTCAACAGCAAATGGTGAATGCTTATAAAGCAAATCTGGGATGATAGAGGGGGCTTTAAAGTATAAGGAGTAAATCTCAGAATAGGTACATATTTCCCTGATTTTACACTAAACATTCTCAGGGAGCTAACGCGACTTTCAGGGGGAAAAGCTGAAATTAATGAAAATGTAGGTCTGCGATTTAAAGTTGCATCTTTCAAGCTTAACTTCTAAACATATACGGAACCAAAGCGACGTTTTATCAGCAAGAATTATTCAAAGTTAAACGTCCGCCGTTTTCCTTTTACAACGTTGAACCTAGCATGGTCCCATTGTTAGCCTATACTAGCATGTACTGCAACGACATGCAGGCGAAGCCCCGAGCCGAGGAGAGAGTCATTTTAAACAGCCTCTTAGTTAAACTAAAGTCTTTAAACGCTTCTTTTGAATGACATTGTCGTCCGTTTACGTTAAGTTTTTAACCGTTAAAACAAAGACAATGTCAGGACGAAGCGACCCACTCGTTCTTTCTTTCTTTTTTTTTGGGTCCGTCTCGAGGAAAACATGACAAAAGACTTAATTGTCGAAAGATTCTGTGAAACACATCTATTTGTCGGATATGGCAAGGATTTCGTACCTTTATACTCTTTGTCTTCAAAGAGCTTTTTTTTCGCCTGTTGGGTCACGTTAACAGCTATACGATCAGTTCAGTCCGTGTCTTTTCTTTTTTTTTACTTTAAGTGGAGCTTTTCTAGAAGGATGCTCAGGCTCAAACCGGCTGACGCTAGCTAGCTGCTAAGCTAACAAGGTCTCTGTGCTAACGTTCTTCTTCGTCGTTTCTGTATTGTCGACTTGAAAACAGCTTATAGTTTCATACTGCCACCTAGTGTATATTAGAGTGTAATAGTCTTAACTTCGAAATTTATTTCTTGTGTTATGTAGACAGCAAACAATGGCTTTCTGATTATTATTATTATTATTATTATTATTATTATTATTATTATTATGATGATTAAATTAACTATGTTTATGTCCACTAGGTGGCGATCATGAGTTAAGATAATGCATAAATGTACTAAATAGGACAAATTAAGAAGAGAGTCTTGGTAACACATCTGTGAGAAACCTGTGTGAGCATTACCATGAAAAGAGTCTTTAATAAAAGTTTCTGAGCAAGACGGCTGGTTATTATCGAACACAAATAAAACAATTATTGTTATTATTATTATTATTATTATTATTATTAATAATAATCATAATAATAATAATAATAATATTCTTATTATTATTCATTTATCTTTTTCTTGTTAGAACGGTAATGGATGTTTGATTCTGTGAGTTTTTCTAATAATTTGCTGTCCTGATTAAATATCTCTGCCCTTTTTGCTCTATTCCTAATTGTTATTATTCCTGTCTTATTATTGTCTTTCAGTTTTATATAGATCACAGTTCAACAATAAATTTTCTGCATTGTTATTTGCTTTACATCCCTCACATTTTTCATTATTTTCCCTCCCAGTTATAAACAGTTTTTCCCATAACTTTTTTTTTATTAGTTCGGTTTTTGTGTTTTGTATATGTTTCTTCCTTTTTATCTTAATTTCACCTTTTTTCCCCCCAATAATAAAATTTCTTCATTTTTACATGTGCCAACATTCTCTTCCCTGGTAGTAATTACAGCACAAGACAAAGAGATAAAAATGAGAAAAAAAGTTTCTATCATTATCTATATTTTAGTTACCTTTTGTGATTCAAGACTTTCTTAATCTTATAATATGACCTAAACTTCATCTTCCACTGCCCATTTAAAAGAATAATAAGAAAACAAACAAACTGTAAGATGTTTTAAAGATGTCTCTGAGAATCAGCATCACTTATATATTTGTTCATTTGTTTCTGCAGGAAGCAACTATTCTGATGTGAACAGGGTTTAGAAACCCTAGCGTTAATATTAATTATCAATCTGTTGTGATTTCCAGGGTAAAAGCATTTTTGGTAAATAGGGCTCCAAAGTTCACCCTACTTCAGGCAAAACACCTTTTTAAATCCAGATCTGCAAATAATTCCTGTTTTCATGCAGTTTGCTTACTACAATTTGAACATCAATGTGTGAAACTGAACTATAATACAAAGAAGAAGCAATAATAATTAAAATCTTCACAAATATTTATATAAATATGCTTAAGTAATTTTTATATAAAGTATATAAAGTATTTCAATAAAATCAAAAGCTTCAAAAATAGAAAACTGTATACGTTTAAAAAATAAATAAATAAAAAAGCTAATGGAAATAACATAACAGTGACCTGAGTCCAAAATGCCATTGTCAGAGAGTTAGAGAGCTTTCTAATCTTAATTGAGATGAGGCTTTAGATTTCACTAGTTAAATACTACATCATAAAGAAATACAGAAATGCAGATTCATTAGTTAAATAATTGCTTAGATGTGATTAGAAATGAAATCAAGGTACCAATGTCTCTCAAGTAAAGTACCATAGTAGATCACAACCTATTATAACATTAGAACTGTTTCTTTATTTTATTTTGATCAGGAGAAAGTAGTTTTGTTCACTAAGTCATGTCTATTTGTCCAGTAGTAAATAAAGATTTCTGACATTTACCTTCATTTTATGGTTTATTGATTTTATTATTTTAAACATTTTAAAATGAAGTTAGTTTGACTTCTATAATGAATTCTATATTCGATTTTTGTCCTTGATCTCCTAAAGATAAAAAACAGAAATAATAGATTGTGCTCTGTTCCTACCTCTACTGAAATGCAACTGCAATGAAATAAACCAAAAAAGGGTACTGTAAACTAAATAAAATAAAAATAAATAACTTGAAATGGGCCATACTTTGGCAACTACAGAGACTGAAAGGCAGAGGGCGCATGTGTCTTCGTAGTGTCTTAGTACCAACAGAATGAAATGCATAAGAAAACAGGAAAAAAAACACCCAGACATGTAGATATTATTTTGCAACACGGTCTTACTAATTTAACTTAACCAAACTAGATTTTATTCATATAATGTTGCTCTGTGTAAATGATCATTAAATGTTAAGTTATAAAAAGTATGTATTTCTGGTCTTGAAGATATCTAAGTTCTAGAAAACAAATTAGGTTTCCAAACTTTTCTACACTCCTAAATACAACAGCCCATTATGCCACGACTACTTTAGAAATTTAAAGTAAACATTTTTCCTCTCTTCTCCTTGTCCTGTTTAAGTCTTGTTAAAGCCATCAGAGTTTGGATGAACAGATCTTTTTTTTCTGTCTCTGATGTGGGCTGCTGAGTAATAGCCGTACATCTTCGAGTGTGGCTCTCCTGCTGCACATCTGAGTGGATTAAATCTGTGTAGAGAATTTATTGGCTGAAAAACCACCAGAGCCCCACAAACACTTTGGCCCCACAACACTTGTATTGCAATCCAGTCAAGCACGCAGATTTATCTACAGTTCTCCTGACTCCCCACACTTTTTCCACACTTACTTCCACACAATCTACAGATTTCTGTTTTTCCAATTACAGCTTTTCTTCTTTTGGTTGGTCAACATGCATAATTCATGACCCAGATGTGTTAGAGACAGTCAGCAAGCATCTTCACTTAATTGCAACGATTATCATCACTGAAGCAGGAGAATTTGTATTCTCCATCATGAAACCATGATTAACTTGAGCTTGAACTTGGAGTGTGGTTCAGAGGTAAATGTTACACAAAAAGGCTCTGAAGACTAGCTCTGAGATCATGTCAGTGGATGCATATGGCAAAGCCACAGAGAGAAACAGTGAAATTGTTTGCAAATCTTCTCTGAAATGCTGTGGCTCAGAATGTTGTTTAAAGTTTAAAGCAGTAACTCAAAAGGTATGAGCTTGAGAGAAGCAGAAGAAAAAAATCCTTTCAGCAGTGACCACAGAGGCTCATCATTCATATGTAAATGTATAAAAAACATTCCAATAAGAATGATCATAAAACAGAAAACCAAAAGGATTACTAAGGGTAAGGGCAAGGCAAGTTTATTTGTATAGCACATTTTCGTGTACAAGACAATTCAAAGTGCTTTACATAGGAAAAAGATCAGAAAATGAAACAATAAAATCAGCTTTAAATTTAAAAGAAATAAAATTAAAATAAAAATAAAATAACAATAATAGTAATAATATTCTCAGTTGCTATATGCACAGTCTGTTTTCAGCCTGGATTTAAACAACGGCAGAGTTGAAACTTGTCTCACCTCTTGAGGAAGACTGTTCCAGATTTTAGGAGCATAAAACTGGAATGAAGCCTCCCCTTGTTTGGTCCTGACTCTGGGCATCAGCAGGAGGGCACTACCTGAGGTTCTCAGAGTCCTGGCTGGTTCCTATGGCTCTAACATGTCAGATATGTACTTTGGGGCTAAACCATGAATAGATTTGTACACAAGCAAGGCTGTTTTAAAGTCTATTCTTTGAGTGACAGGACGCCAGTGCAGAGACTTGAGTACTGGACTAATGTGGTCATATTTCCTGGTTTTGGTCAGAACTCGAGCAGCAGCATTCTGGATGTTCTGAAGCTGTCTTAAGGCCCGTTTAGAAAGCCCAGTGAGCAGGCCGCTACAGTAGTCTAACCTGCTAGAGATAAAAGCATGGATAAGTCTTTCTAGGTCTGGTTTAGAGACTATTTCTCTGATTCTGGCAATGTTTTAAGATGGTAAAAGGCTGCTGATGTTACTGATATAATGTGGCTGTTGAAGTTCAGGTCAGAATCGAGTACTACCCCAAGATTTTTAGACCTGATGTTTAGGTTCAAGAGAGAACGTCAGAAGGTAACTAATGACACTTTCTCTTTGTTTCTGTGGGCCACAGACAATGATTTCAGTTTTGTCTGAGTTTAACTGGAGGAAGTTGTTCTGCATCCACAGACTGATCTGTTCAATACAGTGACACAATAAATCAACAGGCTCATGTTCTCCTGCTGTCAGCGACACGTAGATCTGAGTGTCATCGGCATAGTTGTGGTAGGACACATCATGGCTGCGTATTAGCTGGCCCAATGGAACCATGTACAGATTGAATAAAAGGGTATAGCAAAAAAATGTCTGTCCTTTAGTTTCTCTCAGTAAGGAGAGTGCTCCCTTGAAGATTGACTTGGAAAATCCAGCAATATTACTCATAAGGTCAATGAGACATTTGTCAGAGACCAGTATATTGTAAACAGTTTCTGTTGCTTTACGTGTTTTTTATTTTTAACAGCGGAGAAAGTATCACAGTAGTTTTTATTACATTATTGTAATAAGGTCACTTGCCTGCGGAATGCTGGGGAGAGAAAAATATGTTGTGCAAAAGCCAATGCCTGACTTCCATGACTTGCGTATTTTTGCAGTTTCTGGATTTCCAAGTCCACTTTCTTCAGTCTCTTTTTTTAATGATATTTATAGCTGGGACCAGTTCCGTAGATTTGTTTTATGTGTTGTTTGATTTGTGTCTCTGACGACTCAGCTTGTTTTTTTAAGTTTGTTCTGTTGAGGTTTGAAGCAGTTTGTGAATCATGTGAAAAAACATTTCATTTAGCAGAGCATGTATGGTGTTTGGTAAGATGTCCTATTCAATCCGCTATTTATTAAGTGTAACTGCTTTCACTAATTACTTATCCAACTGATGCTGAAGACCTCAGTTTTAGACTAGAAATAAGTTTTAGACTCTTAGACACTACACCAGGTCCTGCTGAAAATCTTTTTTTTTAAATTATTATTATTTTTTTAATGAAAATCACTTATTTTCCATTATAAGAAAAACTAAAGTATTTCCCAACAATGATGATCTCTCCACAATCTTGTCTCGTAGAAGAGTCTCTTACAAGAAGAAACATTTTGAATACGATTCATTTTATTCTCTCTGAACTTTCAACAACTGAGCAGCACAGATTCTCAGCAGACGCACTAGATGGCAGGATTTGACACTTTCCAATTTTCATTATACAAAGAAATACTGCGCAGTAGTTCCACCGTGCCTCATTAACTAAAATCATGTTGACCCTAAAAATTCAGGAAAGGATTTCAAGGCCCATGTTTCTCCTTGGAGCTTCCACAATAGCTCTTAAAAATTTCGGTTTTTATTAAATAATTGCGCTTAATTCCCGCAGCAGACTTACAATAAAAGTAGAAAAAATATCTTTTAACATCTGTTTGTGATATTTGGTTGAAACTTATGTGCTTCTTAACACCAATTTATACAGAAATCCACATATTTTACAACAAAAATATATTTTCTTTTAGAAGAAAAAGACATTTAACATTAAAGAGTAAAATTAATTAGTTGGGTGTTACATTCACACATTACAGTTGTTCATTTGAGCAGTTGTTCCTTTGAAGGAATATACATTTATTTTATTACTCTATATACACAATTTATTGTCATGCTGTTTGTTGCTCGTTTATTATAACAGTTCAGGTATGACATGCTTTAACTCAATCTATTTCTCCAATGAAAAGTTGTTCGGTGCAATGTACCTCCTGTGACTTCTCATCGTAGCATCCGTGAATCTGTTTAAATAAATTTTTCTGTTGAAGAAAGCTGCAGACATGGATAAACCTTAATAACTTAAACCTTTGTTGACATAGTCAAACCTCCTGAGTTGTGTTTGGCCTTTGTGAAATGGATAAAGCCAGGATCCACTGATAACTCTACATCGAGCCCGCCTTTTTCTTATCCTGGATTTTTAACTTCTGCATTTGTGAAACAGAAATCACATCTGAAAACACGTGCCTGGTTCATTGAGGTGTGCAGCAAGTGGCATAGATTATGGTGGCCCTTTGTACTGCCACAAACATTTCCACCATAAGGAACTATGTATCTGAGGATATATCCTTTTCTGCATACGACATCTCTATAAATAAATAAACAAAATTATACACATAATATGTGTAAATTTATGTTAGCATACATTGAGCGACGATGTGTTTAGGTGTCTTTCTTTACAAAAAAATGAGAATTTTAAACATTTGAAGTTATTTACTCATGTTTGCTATGGTACCAGTTTCCTCTGAGACGCAAAAGGTTCCTATGGGTACAGCCACAGGTGCTCCAGGTTTCCGCTTGTTTGCCTACTTGGGTTTCCATTCAACTCTCAATTTGCACCTACAAACCATGCAAGGTACTGAACTGATGTGATATTGTATCTAAAACATTTGAGTCCTAATTTTCGGAGGCAACGTTTCTACAGAAACATTAAAAAATGATTGAGCCTCCTTTAGGTCAAAACGTGCTTTAGTAGAAGTACTTTATGCTTTTTAGGTTTGAGAAACCTTCATATTTTTGATTATACCGGTGTATGGTTGGAGTCACTTTGATCATTTAGAATGATTTGCTGATTTTATGTTTCAACTTATGGACTGCCGTCCTATCCAGGGTATACCCTTGCCTTTAACCTGATGTGCGCTGGAGATAGGCACCAGCACAGCTAAGATTTACCCAACAATCAGTCAATGTAAAAAAAGTAAGCTTTTTACAAGACCATGGGGACTATATTAATTTCAGCCCCCTACTATTGTTGTAAAGTAGGCTTACTTTTAAAGCTTTTTACACATGTTAACATGCTGAATATCTGCCCTCCCTAAATTGGAGTTTGCTAATTTTATTTAAATCCCTATCAGATGCTATCTACTAAAACCAGGTTCCTATTTAAATAAAAAAATTGGAACCCCTTCATTAAACCTTGTTATAGTTTAGAAACTGTATTTGTACCTTTTAGCTTGTTAGTGAATGACAAAGGAGAAGTAATGTCATGTCAGTTTCTGGTTTCTTTTGTGTGACTGACAAATCAGGCGCACAAGGTTGGTGCGCTCATTGGCGAAAGACAATCTTATCTGTCTCCATGAAACCAAAGCGGAACCGACATTTCTGTTCTGGCCCTCAGGGTGTCTTTGGGAACCAGGTCCGGGTTAAAACACCAACAGAGGCTTCCCTCAGAAAATACTTTTGGAATAACATCTGTCAGTCACAGACGTTTGGGTTGCTCCATATTTCCAGATGCTCAATCAGAAGAGATGCTCAGAAACTCCCTGATGTGTCCTTTTTATTGGACTGAGCTGGTATCTTCAAGAAGTTGCAAAACCTTAATAATCTGCTTCATAAGTAAACATAAAAAGCTAAGTTAAACAGAGGGAAAGATTTTTCAGAGCAAATCAGGATGAAAACATTAACTGACTAGTAGAAAAGGTGGTTTTAATACATTTAACTCTTTTTTTATGACTAGCAAAAAGATGACGTAATCCCACATACACTAATTTTTTTTTCTGCATAAAAATCAACCCATCAGTCCACTTTGGTATATGTTGTTTATTCTTTGTTGCCACTCAGATAAACATCTAAACCTAAACTCTGAGAGCATGAACCACAGTGTAGGTCTTGGACCTGGCTTTTAGGGTAAAATATTTCTGAAAAACAAACAAAACAAAAGGTCAAATTTCATCCAAGTGAGGGAAACTGGAAACACATTTGGATTCAGCCCGACTGTGAACATGGTGTCAGGCTCCACCTGTGTATGACCACACAAAGTGTCTTATCTTGATGCATCTTTTACAAAATTGGGTATAAACTAAAAGTTTTAAACCAGAGTTGATTTCTTAAAATCCTTTGTTGTGGTGTTATGCAAGGGAGCAATTAAAATAATGTTAACTCTTCAAAAAAAGTATCTTTGTAACTTTTTTGTAAATCAAGAAACATCATTGGCATCAACAGAACTTAAACAGAAAAGGCCTAAAAACACACTTGAAAGTAGAATGATTTTCTAAATAGAAATATAATATGCAAGCCTCAATCAGGGCTTAAACAAACAACTGCAGATCTGGACAATGACAAAGACATGACTATTTTAAGTGAGAATGCCTTACTTCTGCATGAAGGGTTCCGATAAATGCTCAGTACATTGGGACTCACACAGACTTCTGGTTTAGATCCTCCACAGAGGTCTCTGCCTCGACTGCCCGGTATCCCAGAATGCCCTGTGCAAAAATAGAAAGTATCTGGACCCTGTCAGTTCTTCCCCATAGACTACAATTACTTCAAGTGGCTTAATTGAATCAGCTTTGATTGCTATTTCAAGAGATGGGAATGACATGAACTTATGTTTTTTTTGTTCCCACCCCTCTCATGCTGCGTGCAGCTCATTGTTGCTCTGTGGCCATGACAGCGTGGGCGTTTGTTGTTTGAACCGTTGACGTCGCAGCTGCTCTGCTGACCATCTCGGGTCAGGCTCTAGATTGAGCCTGAAGAGCTCTGAGGGGAAGGCAGGCTTTTGACATTGTGCATCTGTTAGCATGTGGATTTAAACAGGGGGAATCAGGTTTTAAACGCATCTCAGACAAACACTCAGTGTTTGAGATTGCCTAAAGAAGAGCACATGTCACTGACAATAGAATAAGGGAGTGAGAACAAGTTTCAAACCACCAGATCTTTACAGAATGTCTTTATTTATGCCAAAAGAGTATTGATTTTGTTTATTTGTGAGCAAGGGAAAGGCACACATTTGAGGAGATGCTAACATTGTTGACATACTTCATTTTTGTTCTTCTTCCTCAATGTGGCTCTCAGTCATACCTATTTGTTTCACCCGTGACAGTTTTTGCTTCTTTAAAGCAATATATTTTGAATCATATCACCCTTGAAAATTGCATGGACCAATTTCTAACCCAGTTAGTTTTAGATTTATTATGACACTGATATGTCCAGGTGGAACCACAAAATGAATAATTTTTTGGTACATTTTGGCATCATACATGTTTTTTTATAATGAATGAATAGCCAGTCCACTGCACTGTTATTCAGTCATTCAATACTTTTATAAATAATATGTTTTTGTTTGTTTGACTCCGAGTGGAACAAATAACAAATTTAATTAAATCTGAAACAAATCAACAGTAATAAAATAAATGTTTACTGTAGCCGTTTAGAAGGTTGGTTTTGTAGTCTGCTTTAAAGGGTTACATTACAAGAAGAATCTTCTGTCTATTTAATTTTAAAGGGTTTGAATTGTGCTTTCTTTGAGCACAATTCAAATAAAATTAAACAACTGCTTTGATATATATAAACTTTTCAGTCACTAAATCAAACACTGACAAAAAGGTGAGTAGACATAGAGAGTGAGACAGCATCTGACTGACATCTGAGGAGCAACATGTCATTATGTAGTTAAAGCTGCAGATCAAGTGTTATTTCTGCTGGTGTGACCATGCATACATTGTGAAAGAGCCTTGTCTAACATTAGGCAGAGAAAGACATGGCTAAAAAAGTTAAGCATTGCCACTTTCCATTCTTTACTCTAATTGATTTCAAGTCTGGGTTGTTAAAAAAGCAAAAGGAGTTTCCCTTTTTTTTTTTTAAATCCTCTCATCACGATTGCTCAATAAACATTTCCAAACTCTCCCCTTTGTAAACATGTTTATTTGAAATTGAAATAAATTTCTTATAACACAAACAAAAGCAAAAAATAATGAGCAAATTAAAGCTTATTCTTATGTCCACATATTTTGTACAGATTTTTAAATATGTTTTTTGTTACTTTTTTGCCTTGATGTAATGATGTTCTCAATGAGTTTATAAGCTTTTTCACCTCCAATAACAGAAGTAATAATAACCAGATTATTGTGTAGTAGCTTTGTTTTATGTTCAATTTGCTATAGGCTGTTAGATATGAAAATTGTGTAAATAATACATTAATGAATTACCTTTAGTAACTGGATATTGAGCTATTTTAATTTATCCAGATAATATTTTTTTTTACTTGTGGTAAATGTACAGAGGAATTGATAGACTGTTCACATGTTTCTCGCTTGCACAATATATGTTATTTAAAGTAGAATGCAATATAAGCTGTTATATAATTTGTTAAAAGAAGCAATACTTAACCCTGAACATGTTTATTTTAGTGTTTACAACTTGACAATCAATATAAAAAGCAATATTTTTATGTAAAGTCAAATAATTACACAAGATAAAAGTTGAAATAATAATATTACTTAAGTGGCAACAATTCGTTGAGGCCATTCCTAGTAGCAAAAATGAAATTACATATAGTACACAAGAAAACCTTGACATTAAAAAGCTTAACCACAAGTATTATGTCTATTACTTCTTTATGATTTGTTTTATTTTACAAAGTTATTATGTCCACACTGACACCATTAAATCAGATCTTTATAAACTGGCTCCATGTTGCCTTCATTTGGTTCACTTCATTTGATTCATAACGTGCTTTGTCCTTTTCTTTTTAATAATTTCTGTTAAAAACTATTGATCTAAGGATCGGCAGACAGGTGTATATAGAAATGCTACTTATGTTTCTCTCCCATTAAGAGGAGTAATGGAACTTTTTTGTTTTCCACCTAAAGACTTCTTTATGTAAGACTGATTTTGCCTTTTTGCTTTATAATACATGAACCCTTTAAAATAAAGTAAAACAATGGTTTGCTATTTTTTCTTGCTATTCTCTGTTAGCCAAAACATGCTAAAGATTGACAACCAGGTTTGGTTAAAAAATGTGGTCCTTTTGTTACTTTTATGCTTTAAAACTGAACATATGTTTATTGAGTAAAATCTATCGTTGTAGTACATTTGTCGAGTTTATGTACAGGAAAAAAGGTATTCTTTCCTGTTTTTGTTGTTGTTGTTTTTTTTGTTTGTTTTTTTGGGTGGGGGGTAAAAAAAATAAGAGTACTAAAATCTCTCACTGTATTCTTTCAGTTTGCATCAATAAAAACCATTGGAGGTCAGAGAGTACTTGTGTGGTTCTCTGGGGATAGGAACAGAGCTGGTTCTGGTTTTAAACCCTCTATAACACTCACAAGAGGAACAGAGAGGGGCTCAGAAAACGCAGACTCCCCTGTCCGTGAAATAAGGCCTTAGTCGAAGAAGATAGCCAGCAGGGTTTGTCTCCTCCTTGTCAGTACGGAGAGGAGATCGTGAAAAGCATGAATATGGCTCTTTCTCTAATGGCTCTCATTCTCATCAGGAGTTTCCTTCTTCCTGTGCATCTCATCTAAACATTAGACTGATGAAATTTACCAAGAACAAAAATCAAAGCTTGTAGGAAACAATGTACTTTTAAAATATTTCATCAATAATAATGAGATGGCAAATAAATAAAAATAAATAAATAATTTAACTGTAAATAAATAGAATGCTGCTTCAGTTCGCTGTAGGGCTAAGGTATGAAGGACAAAGTAATTGCGATCTTCAAGTCGCAATCAAGGACAGTCTCTTCTTTCTGATTTCAAAGGAAACAACAATCTTAAGCGCTTGTGCTCACTGCTTGTTGTTCAAAATAAACAAAGACAGAAGCAGGGCTGGAGCAATGATTAGAGAAATCAACAAATCCCCAACAGGACATGAACACATGGGCCTCCAGGCTGGATGAGGATATTTGGAAAGGGTGAGTCAGTGTCGGGAGGAGGAAGGATGTATTTGGAGAAGGGAGGGAGGTCGAGGCCAACCGAAGGACCAGAGGTGCGAACCGCGAGGCGACAGAGCAGCTTCTCCCAATTTACTTTACCATATCCGTCATGGGAACATCACTTTCTATTTTCTTTTCATTATAAAACCAATCTCTCCTTAATCCTTTCAAACAACAGCGGAATAACAGCTTGTTTGTACTGCGCGGCCTCTGGTCAGTGTTTACAGTTGATATGTACACCACTGGATCCTCACCATGGAATTCCTTCTCTTTTTCACAATGACAGTCTACAACACCCATTCACATGCACGTCTAGTGCGGCCAATAAACAACCAAACTTATGAAAATATTCAACTTAAAATTTTGAATAAGGAAAACTTAGGAAAAATAAAGGGGCTGCCACCACAGTTTTCCCTGGTGCTTGTAAAAAGCTTTAATACAAAGCCTTTAATGTCCAAAGGCCCAAAACTGACAGACATTTTTGATTGCGCTTCAAGGTTTATTTAGGCAGACAGGTGAGTAATGCATAATGCTTCAACCTGGCACGCCCATGCACAGCTCAACTCCTTCTCTGCCTAATTGTCTTTCCCACACGTAGCCTGGATCCAATCAGATCTGACAGCGTGTGTGGGGCTGACATACAGAATTACTTTCTGTGTGCACGCGTGAAAGACTTCCAGGTCTGCTTAAAGTTTCTCCTGACGTGTTTAAGATTTGATTAACTGTGCATATGGACCAGAGTTCAGGCCGGTCAGGACTTCAAACTGTGGAATCAAAAGAGGCGGTGTTGATCACTGGTGGAAAGGCGAATGTTGTGAGATTCAGTGATGTTGCTACAGGGACACAAATTCAACCTGCTAATATTGGGCTAACATTTGATATTACATCTAAAACAAATTATAATAAAGGATATCTCAACTAAAATCATATAAAAAGTGCACCACGTCTAACAGTATCTAATGTTGTATAGTTAAAGAGGTTTTATAGTTCTTTCAAAACATTGTTTTAAGAAAGTAATCTTAGGTCTTATTTGTTTGTTTTTTCCACTCAACCTGTGTGAGGGACAAACAAATTTCTCAGTGACTAAAGTTTTTTTTCCCCAAACATGTACACTTTTAGCCAAAATCAACCCTTCAATCCTCATAATTGTGTAAGAACTTATTAATAATAATAATAATAATAATAATACTGCATTCAACTCCTTCAACTTTGCATATATTTTTCTAACAGTTCTTAACAGTTTTTAACAGTAACTTTTTTATACATAAGATGCTACTAAATTTGGAGGTTGCTTTAAAATCAGCCTACAAAAGCATTAACATTTATTCACAAAATAAATACTCTTTATCGCTTGTTCCTAAAGTTCCTGTATATCAATTTTTTATGTTTTCTACAGCTTAACTAAAATTCTAGTTGATTTAAAAATTGACTTTAACTTAACAATAGATCAGCTGTGAAATAAATATATCTGGAAAAATGGCATTCATATTTTATTGTGTATTGGCATGAATCAATACTATCCATACTGAAGACTACATCAATTCTAGTTCAAATTCTGTAACAGAAGTCTTTACATTAGATTTTTATACGCCATAAAAAGGGGTTAAACAAATCTGAAAAAATCTGTCTCAATTTAAATCACAAGCTTGTTTTGTTCTTAGAAAGGCACATAATCAAAGCAATCTTGCAGGGGTATCAAATAATGGTTTTGTGCCACAATTTATTCTCTGGGATCTGTAATATTTCTCTGCCAGGAATCCTTGAGATAGCTTCCTGCCATAGCATGTGAGAAAAAACAAGAACATGAACCGCTCATTTTGGAAATCACGTTAACACCAGAGTGGAACTGGAAAATGTGTGTTTTGAAACATAAATCCAAGGCTTATCTTGTGAGTGAATCAAAGGGATGTTTTGAACATTATGCTACAGTTATTATCTCGGGCAGAGCCAGAGACTCTGTATCCCCTCTTTATTTGTCTGAGCTTAGCTTTTAATGTAACAGCAATCAACCCCAACAAGATTTTTGAGGCCCAGCATACATCTTTCAGAAATCCCACCAAACATGATTCGTATTGGAATTCCGGAGCGCCATGCCAACCGTGAAGCCTCCCTGCCTCAGTGTTGAGGGGTAATTTTCCTCCGGCTGAATGTCTCAAAGCTGCCTCACCTGGAACCAATCTGTAACACAATCGAAGGGTCCTGACTTGAAAGCCTGTTTCTTCCCTTTGATAGTCTCTTTTTTTGGTAGCCTGCACAGTGCTGGAAACAGGCCCTTTTGTAATCTTCAGATACAAAAGAGCCGAGGATTGAGACAAGCATTTACCCTTCACAGTGCATTATGCAAATACTCGAGAAACAAAGCTCAGATGCTATTTTTCCCCGACCCTTTTCTTCTCTAGAGTGAGGGAGAAATGAGTCTAGTGTTTAAATTCTACAAAATGTTATTGTCATCTTTTACTTTCTGGTATCATATTTGTATTCTTCTGGCCTAAGTTTTGACTAATCTGCTCATTTTCTTGCATTCTTATAGGGAAGGACAACTTAAATGTGAAAAGCGCATGTTTAAGCCCTTGGGAATTGTGTCTCAAGTAAACATGACAATCGCCGCTGCAAATAAACTTTCTTAAAGAGCCTCCACGTTAGAATGCAACACAATCTACTGTTGTCCAGAAAAATAAGTAAAGCAATAGTTGCTCTTTTGTTCAGGCCTTTGAAAAGGCCATTTGCTTGTTCATACATGTGATTTTAATTGAGAGATTAACCGAAATTGAATCAAAGTCAGAAGGGCCAAGCAATATAAAGCATGAAAAGAAAAGGGACATTTGTTCAGGGGACCATTGTTCTCTCCTGTCAGGAAGTTTTAAACTCACAAACATGTATCTTCATTATTTCAAGTCATCTGTTTTTGGAGCAGCACAGGGTGTAGAGGTTGCACTCCATAATTTGGAGACTTTTAGTCCTTCAAGCAGCTGTCCGAGATTCTTCATCTTTGGACTTAAATTAGGAGGAATGATCTTTGTAAGTTGTTACAGACTTCATGTTGTAGTTATTTCATAAATTAGATAAGTAACATTTATGTACTCAGTAAGTCCCACAGGTTTGTTAGAAAACATTAGGAATCAAAGAACCTTTTGAAGACAAAGTAAGACAGCAGACAAGTCAAATTAGAAACTTAAGCAGGAGTAGATTATGAAGCTAACCCCAAGCCTTTACCATCTAATAAAATACTATCCAGTATATAAGAAGAGCACTATTCAGAGAAGCATCCAAGATAACTCTGGAGGAGCTGCAGAGATCAACATCTTAATATGGGGAGAAACAATTGTGTCATGTAGAGCGATGAGTAAGCATGGGGAAGAATGACCTCTTCCAGATACAATGAACATCCCTTTGAAAAGTGATTTAAAACTTACATCCGTCCAAAAATATAATTTCCACAGTAAATTATGGTGGTCGTTTTTTCATGCTACGAATATATTTTTTATTAGCAAAGTCGATGGAAATAAAAATAGAGCTAAATAACATGGCAAACCTGGAGGAAAATGTGTATGAGGCTTTAACTGTGAGACTAGGTGGTGATCTTTCAGCAGGAATAACTCAGACCAACACAGTTTCATTAGATGATCGAATCTCCAGGTCAAATAAATAAAACAAAATTAAATACGGAATTTGTGCTAAGACATAAAAATAAATGTTTATGGATGCGTATTGAGCCTGACATATGAAAACTATTGTAATTTTTTTTAATTTCTCTCTATATATAAAGCCAGTTGATACATACAACAAAACACTTGTAGCCGTAGTTTTAGTTGTAGTGAAAGGAGATATCAGAGAAAATAGGATGCACACCACACCTTTTAGATTTTTTTTAATAAAAAATATTTAAAAACATTCAGCATGTTCCTTTTGTTTAAACTTCTCCTGTTCCTTAATTTTCTATTTTTAAATGAAAGTCTTTCAAATGTTTGAAAACACTGCATTAGCATTTGATGTCTTTGCTTAATGTTGCTGTCAATGACAAATGATTCAGAATTCCTTATGATGGTAATCATTTTTCTTTCACCCAAAAATCA
This sequence comes from Orestias chungarensis, assembly GCA_032876305.1. NCBI lineage: Eukaryota > Metazoa > Chordata > Actinopteri > Cyprinodontiformes > Cyprinodontidae > Orestias > Orestias chungarensis. Next base: position 1,175,796 of record JAVLVB010000047.1, read on the forward strand.
AAAAGTGTTCCAAATTTATGATTCCATAACAAAATAAGAAAGATTGTGCATCACAAGTTCCTCTCAGAGTTCCTATGAGCTCCATTCTTTGTTGCTCCTCATGTTTTTGTCCTCAGGCTGTTGAGCTTCCTCGTTCATCTGTTCCTTCCTCTGCCCTCTAACACTGGTCGGCCTCTCCGTCAGTCAGCGGATGTCATTTTATACTTTATAACAAATTGATTTGTCTTGCCTCTTGCTGCATGACCTCTGTTTTGTTGGATGTATTTACAAAGTGGACTGAATTAGCAGTTCAGCTTTCTTTTGAGTATTTTAAAAAACCAACACAGACTTTTACCATAAACCAAAGCTGTGTCAATATAATCATATTCAATAAATTAGAATATTGTTGAAAACTTGATTAATTTTAGTTATTCATTAACTGAAACTAATTATACAGATTAATTACACACAAATGGAGGATTCAATACATTTATTTATGTTATTTTTTATGAAAGCTAGCACAGTTACTACATTTAGCACCTATATAAACATTCTTTATATAGAAAAGTAGGTTTCAAAGAAAGTATGCTTGATACATGCTGAAAGATTGTTATTTAAAACAAAAATTTTTTGAATCTGACAAATTAGCTTCATTGGAAAGCATGTTCTAATTGATCAATTTAGGACAAAAACATCACAGGTGACCAAATTCATGATGTAAACAGAATACTTCAATCACCTTTTGGAAAAATAATTAGAAGGAAGACAAAAGATCCCTGTGTTTTTCTGAGCAGATTCAGGTCACAGTGATTCAATGTTCTCCTTTTTACTTCTGAGATCAGTCTCCTTAGTGCTTGACTTGCATGACCCCAGCCTCGGTAAACAACACATGCAGTTTTAATTGGAATCACTTGGTCACTCTGGAGCCGGATGAACGGAGCTTTGTTGACGGCATGGCAGCTCCCACAACTTGAAATACCTCCAAGGCTGGACCACAGGCACAACAAATCTATCTATCTATCTATCTATCTATCTATCTATCTATCTATCTATCTATCTATCTATCTATCTATCTATCTATCTATCTATCTATCTATCTATCTATCTATCTATCTATCTATCTATCTATCTATCTATCTATCTATCTATCTATCTATCTATCTATCTATCTATCTATCTATCTATCTATCTATCTATCTAT
>JAVLVB010000047.1:1190036-1259679 GCA_032876305.1 Orestias chungarensis
GCTTCCTAAAGAATTAGTCACGCCCAAGTAGATGGAGTCATAATTTCGAAGAGACTGTCAGATGACATCTTCTCTTCCTGAATGGAAAAAATATGTGGTTTGTATCAGGATTAATTAAACTTCCTTAAGGTTTTTGAACGCAAACAGTGGGTTTTGTGTGGGAGAGGCTGGTAAAGAAAAAAAAAATGATTTAATTATTTAGCAGCATGTAAAGCTCTTTATGGTAATTATATTTTAAAAACTTGGCAATAAAAAACAAGGTCTTTTAAAAATACATGGAGTAACTTAACCTCTGTCCTGCATTTGTGCTTTTTTACTTGACATTAATTTTATTTGAACTCCTGATAAAAGCCAATAAAACACGATCGGGTTTCGTATAAAAAGGGTTTTTTATTGTAATTTTAATCCCCTCAGCCACAGGATGTCATTGTTTAACCTCTGTCATCGGAGTGACATTCTTTTAAAGGCATTTCCCTGAATATTTAACTTTTCCAAAACAGACGCAACTTGTGTTTACTGTGGTTAAACATAGGGTTTATTTTTCTTTGGGATATCTGCATGCACAAAACCTCTCAGCTTGCGTGAAGTGTTTTAGTTCAAATATTCACAGCAGGTGGGCCTTCTGTCAGCAGGAGAGCTTTTTATGCATCAGAAAACTGACACACGAATAATTTTTAAGTAGAGTTGACCACAAGCTTTCCCACTCTCTCACTGACCATCCATGGCTTTAAAGGAACAGGCTGTGAATGGTTCTTATAACAAAACATAACAGATAATAAGTGGCAGGATCTTACATTTTTGTGACAATAAAGAGTTTTCTTGTGACCATTTTGTGAATAAACCTCAAAATATGCTAAAGGAAATAAAAAAAACATTGTTAATAAAAACAAAATCATATATTTGTTACTTAGTGTTTCTATTCACTTCTCAGTTGTTTTTTTATTATTATTTTATTTGGTAGGTCACAAAGAAGTCAGATATGCATGTGGCAGAATGCTGAAACATCAATGTTTTGTTTCAGCTGCCATCTAAAAACATGTATAGTTGCTATAAATAGCAGAGACAGGCAGAAAAAAGTGGTTCTCCTGCAGGTTGACATTTAGTCCAGTGATTATTAAGTCTGATTCTCTGCCATAAATCACGCCCCTGACATACAGATGGACAGAGTTGAGAGTAATTAGATATTGTCTGAGTGTAAGAGATGAAACCTGATTTCGCCTCCCTCTCCCCCCAAGAGACGCTCACATGCTGCTGTGTGTGCAGGATGTTCTTCATCAAACGATGAGTAATATGGACACCTCTCAGTCTCAGGGGCTCAATTTGAAAACCAATCAACACTTTTCAACTCTTCATTCACTCACTTGCTTTCTCTCTCTTTTATATTTCTCCCCTCTCACACATGTGCTCATAGGAGCGCATGTGTCCACCATATGTGCATGACTATGTGAATACATTTGTGCTTTCCGAGCCGGCATATAGATTCTTTCTTTAAGGATGTCATTTTTTTTTTCACTCCTATTTTTTGGCATGATATTATTTCAGATCATATCCTCGGTTCTTGGTTTCAAAAAAGGCATTTATGTGTGATACGTTTTACAGTGTATAGTTATATTTCAATGGAATAACACTGAATTATAAGAACAACATGGAATAGTTTGCAATAAATGGACAAGTACAATTATAATTACAATTATATTATGGTATTGCATATTTTATATTATTTTAATGTTTTATTAATGTTATTTTACATATTCATTTATTTTACAAGCTTGAGCAAGAATGCACATTTTTACAATATATAAAAGATAATCTACTGCAACATGGGGGTACTGATAAATAAAAAGTACTACAAAGAGCAGAGATCAATGTCCTGTGTGCATCTTTATTCTGCAATGTTTTCTCTGGTTTCAAATTAGACAAAGAATCAACTTGAGTTAAAGTTTGCATTATTGCAAAAATATATTTTATTGTTGCTCCTAAATCTATTCACTCCTTTTACAACATAGTTAAGACTCTCACAAAAATATAACTTTCTACCTTCTGCGCAATAAGAATTTTTCTTTCTTTAAAAAAATATATATAAATCCTATTATTGGATACTGAATAATTACAGTTTCAACCTGATGAACACCCTCTGCAAATAGCAACAGCCCAGCCTTATGTCTGATCTGCGAAGTATCTTATTTGATTTAAAATTAAGTAATTTGATTCAAAAAAAATAATAATGAAACAATTAATTAAAATCTACTTAAACTCTACATCTAAGGCCGTGATGTTCATTCACACCGATGGTGCATTTATAAAAGATAATAAATAACACTTCCGAATAACTCACTTAATAAACGAATACTTATCAACATCCTGTGTTTTGTGTCCTAATTGTATCAGTCGTGCTCTTTCTTTCTTTTTTGTATTGTGCATTTTTCTATGTTTTAACATGTTGTCAGAAAAATATATAATTTTTAGGCTGCCAAATGATTAAAACCCGTTTCAACAGCATGAGAGGCATACTTTCAAAGGTTTAAAAGGAAGGGAAAAAAACAGCAACTCATTCTTCAGGAGCTCAATGCAGAGGAATATGGATAATTTGGCTCTGATGAACCATTGCGAATGAAGCGTAAAATTACTCGCTCTCTCCATCTCTCTGTCCGTCTCCCATCGTCTTTTATTCATCTCTAAATTACATTAATGTCATGTGCTGACTGAGGCCCACGCCTCCCTTTTTTCCTCTTTTTTTTTTTTGTAACAAATAAGCAACCTAAATCGTTCATGTCATCAGACTGATCACGGCTGAAACCCTGCAGATCTGGAGGCTGAGGTTTGTGTAACTCAGACCTGAGGGAGATTTTGGAGTGTTTGGTCAAATGCAGGGGTTCCTGGAAAAGATTTGACTCGTCCCTGTAACCAGAACCAGCTGCGGTTTGGTTCTGGCTCTGTGGGGCTGCAGCGTTTGCGTGCGTGCGTGTGCGTGAGGTAGACGGACAGGGAAGGGGTTTCTTGGAGGAGAGGGAGGGAAAAAGAGGTGGAAAAAGTTTTAGTTTTTTTTTTTTTTTTTTAGGCATGGACGCGGATACCTCTGTCCCATACAGCGACATGACATCCATAGATTCATATTATAGCATGTCTGCGGCTCACGGTAGGGATCATCAGGCGGATCACTTCAGGACATTTCCAGCTGCTGACACCAAATACAGTCCCGGCTCCTTCCTGTCCAGCAAAGGTCAGGCTTACGGGGACAAGTCCAGGAGCGCCTTCATGCAGGACAGCCAGTCATTGGATGTGGGGCCAGGCTCGTTCAGTAAATACCAGCTCTTCATGCAGAGGTCCTCATGCAAAACACCGCCGGGGGATGAGAAGCTGCGCCAGGGCGGAGGACACAACGGAGCGCACGTCCCATGCTTTGGTGAGAAAAAACACACAAAACTAAACACGGATTTCTGTTTTATTTTTTTAAACAGAGATTATTGAAAAAAAAAAAAAAAGGAAGATGATGGTTTAGAGTAGAGCCGCTAAAATATCACCAAAGAGAAGTTCACAAAACACGTTGGATGCTGTCATCCATCAAAGAAAGAAAGAAAGAAAGAAAGAAACTATTTGGAAAGATAGAGAAAAAATGTAGTCATCTGTCCAGACATCTCACTTTCTTCCTTTTTGGTGAAAAATAAATCACATCCTCTTCCCTGATGTCAGCATCCTCCTCCTCCTCAGCTGCAGCGGCAGCAGCAAGATGGCCTTTCAGCCTCGTTATGAGAAGCACCAAACCTCCCTCTCCCTACCTAACTATCAGTTTGTCTGTTTGGACATCAAAATCAAATTAGGACGCAATTAATGCGCTAATCTGCGCTACAATCCTGCAGATTTGAGCTGAGTCGGACAATTGAATTAACGGGTTCTCCGGATGTGCTTCAGCCTGTTTGTCAGTGCGCGGCCTGTTTGTGCTCATTTAGTTCATTTGCACAAGAGAAGCTGCTATAATTTGTGACTAATAGGGACGATTTGAAAATGTAGAAACTTTTCTTTTCCTCTTTTCTTTTAGCAGAATTTGCTAATAATTTTTTTGATGATGATTGTACGTAAAAGACAAGTCAGAATACGATTCAAAGATAAAACAAATATAAAGAATGAAAGATACACACCAAGAAATGTATTAGAAGAAGAAAATGTTTTTAATTTGATACACGTTTTGCTACTTTAAACAATTAAAAAAACTTTTAACGACCTGCAATCAGCTGCAAAACAAACATGAACTCTAGTATTCACTTTCCTATAAACATAATTACATTTTATTAAAACAAGAATATTTCGTATGACGTCCAACAAAACAAGAGACAAATTCACATAAAATAATAAAAAAATGAGCTCCATAATCCAAACTAAAATTTGAATGCTGAAGAAAAAGGTAAACTTAAGCTAAAGAGAGAGTTTTGGAAATATCTCTGTTTTTTTTACTTCAGATTACTCTGCAGCTCTCTAACCTGAATATTCTTCATTGTCTCCATGAATCTGAAGAAGCAGTTTTAAGATGTTTTGACAGTTCAGTTCATTTATGGCTCAGTCTTGTCAGAGCCGCTGAGATTACTTCTTTCTTTCTTTCTTTCTTTCTTTCTTTCTTTCTTTCTTTTCTTTAATATTTTTAGCTCATGTGGGTCTCTTAAACCCGGCTGTTAAGTTTTTACCACCCATTAACCCTAACATAGATCCGGCAAAAAGAGACGAAATAAAATTTTATTTAACGTTGTAAACGAGGCACTTGTTAGACTGCCTTTAAAAACATTAAACACTTTGCTGAGTATAGTATATAGGTGGTGGTGGTGGTAGTGGGGGGGTAAAACAAATAAAGAAAAACTTGAATAAAAGCGTATTTATTTATTTATATATTTATTTTACTTGAACATTATTCAAATTCATAAAAAAAATTACTTTCATACTTTCAGCTTTATTATTTTATATGCATTATTCATTAATTGGTCAGCAATTAATTCATTTCTATTCATTATTTCATAATTATTTGGTGTTTAATTATATTTCTTAATTTAACGACCTTTAAAGTTTAAAGTAGTTTGTTGGATTCTGGTTCTGCAGAGAAGCAGCTTAATGTTTGGATTCACCGTGAAGCAAAAAAAAGAAGAAGACGAAGAAGGAAAAAAAACATCTCACAGAGGAACTACGCCTTTAATACAACTCAGATGTCAAACTTTTTTTGTTTGCTTTTATTCCCCCCTACACTGACCTGACCCCACACTGACAAACCTCCTTCGTAATCTTCTCAAGCTTTGCATCAGAACACCTGATGATTTAATTTAGGATTAATTTACTGATGAATAAATTAATGACTCCTATTATTTGCTGTGCTAAAAAATGATGAGTTGATTTCTTTTTGACTGACTCTGATTGAAGGATTTGTTTTATTGACCTTTGAGCTAAAAAGCACAAAGGTCAATGTGGAAAAAATAAAATAAAAGATGAATGATTACTGCCATGTCCTGTACTGGAAACTGCTGGGACATTTTTCATTCCCTTTTATCAAAGACGTATTTCCAGCAGAAGGAGTTAACGATGTGCTCCGCTGATGTAATTCACAGTCTGATATTCTCAGGTGGTTTAAATGCGGATGTCTGATATGACTAACCAGAAAACTGTCGGCTTTAACTGAAGGCACTTCTGCCTGACAGGAAGCAGAACGGTCATAATAAACATTTACCTACACTTGAGTCACGAAACATGTTTATAGATGTTGGACTGTCAGTCCGGCTGCTGCATGTAACATGTAAGGAGAGGAGCGAGTGAGTTGACTCTGACTGGATTATAAAAAGGAGAAGCAAATGCATGAAGGGCACAAAGAACACGGCAACGGACTGATGATACTTTAAACAAATTAAAAGCCTAAAAATGATTACGAAACAAGTCTAAAAATATTTATAGTATTAGTTTTAGTAAAAATAATAGCATATGTCTTAAAGAAATCAGAAGTCCCCTCAAAAATAGTGTGGTAAAATAAGGGCCGCTAATGATTATGTCAACACCCAACACCTAAAAGTTATGAAAAGATAGAGGTCTATCTATCTATCTATCTATCTATCTATCTATCTATCTATCTATCTATCTATCTATCTATCTATCTATCTATCTATCTATCTATCTATCTATCTATCTATCTATCTATCTATCTATCTATCTATCTATCTATCTATCTATCTATCTATCTATCTATCTATCTATCTACCTACATATTTATCTATATATCCATTATCTATCTATCTACCCCAGGATGAGACTCTATGGAGTTTAAGTTTAACCATATCAGTGCGAAAATATGAGTTACATTCTTGCTCCTATTATAACTGATTCATGCTTGTGATTGCTTGTCACATTTGACATGTGACACAATTTAAACTAATAAATGCTATTATAGTCCTGTTTTTTTGGCTAACAAGTCAACGGGAACTGGATGGTTTTTTTTGTTCTTTAAAGCTTCACAGGCAATTGAATGTTGTAGAAATCCTTTAAGTGCCCTGCATCATTGAGTCACGTTTCTGGGCTTTTAGTTCTCTTTGTACCAATTTTTTGACTCAGGACAAACCACTTCACCCTCTGATAGCAGTCGTCTGTACAGATTGGTTGGAGCAGGGTTTAACTCGACGGCTCGGCCTGCCGAGGAACGTTTCAGCAAGTCCCTGACATGAGTGGAGGTGACAAGGACTCAGGATCATTTTACCTTTTAGCCTAAAGTTTGGCAGGATAATTTACATTAGGCTCAGTTTGCATGGACGAGTGAGAGCAGCCGGACAGAAAAAACGCTCATGAAGTCAATGAGTTCCTTTGGTCTCATTGACTCTGTGTCATGTAAACTGAAGTCTCATACAGAAGCAGGACTGGACAAGGCAGATAGAGCAAATTAAAATGTTCCAATGTTCGATGTGAAGTAAGTTCAGAAGTTTGGTCAGGATTTGGGAACGCAGCTCTTTTATGTACAACACTGTATCAGAAAAGTTCAGTCATACAAAACTAATTAAATCAGTTTTGAATGTTCAATATTAGTATTATATTTCTTTTTTAAGTTGTAAAGAGATGCAGGGGAAATTAGACAACGTATATTTGACACTCTCCTAATAACTTATTAGATGTTTTTTTACTAAGATGAGCATAATGACTGAGCAGCTCTCTTTAAACTAATATATATAAAAACCCTATATAAATATAAACTAGTATGTATAAACTATATATATATATATATATATATATATATATATATATATATATATATATAATTTTTTTATTTATATACGTACACTTTTTGCCCTGCTGCAATGACAATTGGGCAGAAATATTTGTAATATTTACCAGTAATATTTTAGGTTAAGCTGGTCTGACTATTGGACAGGAAACTGGGTGACAAAGAAAGTGTGTCTTAAGGCAAATATTAATTATTCAACATATTTTTATTAACCGCATGTTTGTTTTATGTGTATAAAAAGCTATCTGTATTGTGTTGCTCTGTTGTTTGTCACAAACTTAGTTTGTTCTTCTACTCCATGAGTTTAATGCAAATGACAAAGCTTTATTTTCATGCCAGTTTACACCCCTTGCAAATAATTAATCATGGAAGAAATATGTAATGTAAATTTGTTTTATAAAAATAATCTCTCTAAAACTGGTTAAACTCTCAATGTATACTTTAAAAATCTAATTCTACAAACATAATTAAATCATTTAATCTTTTTTTTTATAATACCCAAACCCCTATAAGAGGCAAATAATTATTTTGCATAAAGAGTTTGTAGACACCAAACAAAGAGAAACAGGGAAATCAACACTACACTAATATTTCTCAGTATTGTAATATCTCACGTTATGGATGATGTTCTCTGAGTTTTTTATCTAATGTTGCGGTCTTACTTTCGTATTATAATGAGGATTTTATTTTGCTGATATTAAATTGAAATTGGAAACAGTTTTTGTTGCCCTTCAGTGGCCAATAAACAACCAAAAAAACATTGCAGGTTTAAGTAAAAACTTATTAATAATCTAGATTAAATAATAATAACAATAATAAGAATAAGAATGAATGACACAAAAAGTGGCATAATAATGGATGACATATTAAGAAAAAATAGTATTAAAATATTTTTATTTGTTTATTTATTTATTTTTACCGTTATGGTGTTTTCCAGATTAGATATGGATACTTTTAGCATTTCAAATATCCTAATAGGGATTTTAAATATACAATTTCCTAATTTTGTCTCATTTTTATCTTTCAACTTTTTCATCTCCAGTTGAGAAACTCATGGTTAATCTCTCTTATGGTTAATTTCCCTTTCAACACTGTGAGCTGACCCCATTCAGGCAAGACAGCAAATAAACAGGGAATTTTAACAGGCAGTTAAAATTACACTTTATCTATCCAGCCAGCTTTGATCTTCTGGCCCATAAAGACTTGTTCATTATCCAGCACACAACCTGAGCATTATATTGAGAATCAACTATATTATTTGATTAACATATATAAAACATGTTTCTTTTGGAAACACAAACACCAGTTGCAGTGAAAACAGGTGGAAATTTTTCTTAGCGTAATTTTTCTTATAATTTATAATTTTTAATAGCGACTGAGTGAGCACCTAATTGTTCGGCATCTCCTTTGTGAACATGTAAAGCTGTAAAAACAATAATTAATACCATTACAAATGCAGACACAATGCAGCATTTTTATCTGAGAAAAACTAAATTAAATGTACTTCTACTGGTATCTTTGCCTCATTGTTCTGCATGAACTACTTTTAAAAGTCTTTCGTGTGTACAAATGAAAAGAGAAACACCAGTCTTTGTCGGAGACTGCATCTTAACACTGTCCATACATATGGCATTCCTTGCAGGAGGACAGTTTTAATCTGTGAAAGATTTGGATGGATTATAAGCAGGAGATTTTTACAATATGACAGTCCTGCCCCAAAAAAACCTGAAGGGATTCTGTTCAAGCAAAAGCCTTTGATCAGAGAGAGGCCTCGTGGTTTAAAGCAGCCCGAGCGTTTGTGCTGGGGACCATAAGTACCAGCAAAAAAAGGGAAAAAAAATATGACGCAACTGCAGATTGACATTTGCCCCTTTTCAAGCAAAACAGGAAGACTTCGTCAACTACAGAATGAGTCTGTTTCCAACTGTGAGGTAGACTTTTGCTTCATTTAAAGGCATAAGATCAGATTTTACTCTCCATTTGAAAAAACAACAAATTTACAGTAAACTAACTTCCAACATTGTCAATTTAAAGGTGGCACCTACACAATTTATTGGCAACTGCATTTAGTTGGGTCAACGCAGCAATTATTCAAATAGGAGACTGATGTTGTCTTTGTAAAGCCCCAACTTTATTTGTTACAGGAGTGATGTTTGCATCTTTACACAAATATATATATATGAATATATATATATAAATTCAACCTGCTACAGGAGCTGCTACAAACAAAAAAACTGGCAGAGGCAAAACTGTGGAAATTTATGATCATAGAGCTGCATGGGGTTTTACGGTTAAACTGTAGCCCTGAGGACATAAAATGTGACTGCAATTGACAGGGAGAAAAAATATCTCTATTGTTCTCTGGTCCCTGGAAACCATTCAATTTGTTTTTGATGATCTTGTTGCAGATGGAACTTTTTTTCTAGCCACTACAAGACATTTTAAGATTTGGAAACGGGAAGTGGAGAGAATAAAAGGAGAGGTGTTTATGAGCGTGTCTTGATGTGAACGATGTTAGTGGTTCGGAATGAAATCTGCAACTTTTAGTCACACATCATAGAAAAATCTGTTGGAGCTGCCAGTTTGACAAGCACGCGCTCAAGACTGTGCTCCAACACATTTCAAAACAAAATTTCATCAGAGAGCTTAGAAATTAGAAATTACTTTTGTTCCACCCCATCAGACCTCATAAATTAAAAATATTGATCCTACAAAGAAATCATCGTCTCTGAATGATCTGTCAGATGCCAGTTACTGGAAGTTAAGACAAAAAAAGGCCCTTTGTTTTGTCTTCTGTTTGATATTAGAAATAACTAATAAGATGATACATGTTTAGTCCCGAGAGGTATATTTTCTAAAATGGCCCCAGATCAGAACATATCACACTGAGATGTTAGTAGGGAGATTTTGCTGGATTTACAACCAAAATACGCAGATGATTTTTTGTGTGTGATCCAAAACAAAGCATTTTAATGTTTCAATACTTTGAGTATGGCACTAAATGGATTTGCTGAATAGAAGCAGGAGAGAAGATAAGTGGAAACACAGGTAATTACAGTAAAAGTCCATCTGGCTGGAAATCAGCAGGGACTTACTTGCTGACAACATTTGCACGTATTTTGAATCCTGAAGCCACTTTAGGTTACCTGAAAAATGAAAACATGTATGTGTTATTGAAATAACACATACATCCTGTGATGCCTTGCTGTCTTCTGAAAATGACACCCTATTTTCTTTTTTTTTTTACATGGTAACACAGTACATTTCTTATGTTACTTTTTCCTCATTCATCCCCAATTTAATAGTGATACATTTACAAAGAACTGTTTTATTCCAGTTATTTGGACTAAAACTGTTTTACACATTTCTTGTCTCTGCAGGTAAGGACAGTTCAGGCCCGACAGACTCGGATTTCGCTGCAGACTCAGATCCACTTGGAATGGACTCCAGATACCTGACTGTGAAGGATCCAGGTGCCAAGGCAACCTCTGAACGGTCACCGAGGAATGACCTGGCAAGTCCCCTGGAAAAAGTAGATGGAGGAGAGAGCAACAAGGGCAAGAAGAGACGCAACCGCACCACCTTTACCAGCTACCAGCTGGAGGAGCTGGAGAAGGTTTTTCAAAAGACGCACTATCCCGATGTTTACGCTCGGGAGCAGCTCGCTTTGAGGACTGACCTGACTGAAGCCAGAGTGCAGGTAAGACCAAACCGGACGGCTAACGCAACTAAGTGGACTTTGGGCAACTTTATTCTTGAAACGACCCCCCCACCCATCATTTGAGACGAGGCTTTAAACAACAAAAACCTCTCGGATCCTTCAGCATCTGCAGAGATAAAGTCGCACATAGAACAACAAAAGAGATTGATCTAGTAATATGGGAGTGGGGAAAGAGAGTGTGGAGGAGTTAAGAGTTTGCAGAGGCCAGGGGGCCCAGGGTGGATCAGGGGGGCTGAGGTTTGAGCTGCCTGGGCCTCATATGTGCAGCTTAAAGAGAGCAGACTTTCATCAACACATGGCTCCGCAATATTTTTCCGTACGATTGACCTGATGGCTTTATCATTTACACTGTCGGAGATTAGTTTCTTGAAAATTGTGAGATCGTTACTTTCACTTTCTCTCTGGACTGATGCCCCACAATTTCTCCGTTCAATATTTTAATCTCAATTAGCTTACAAATTGATCCAAACTGCTACAATGCATTCCAACATCAGAGAGCAGTGAAGGAGACCTCCACCATATCTGCACCATGCCTTTGTGTGGTGCCTGTGAAGGAGGACCAAAAGCCCTTGGATTTTCTTTGTTTTTCTTTCATTAAAGTCCTGTTCAGACAAGAATGTGTCCCTGCTGTGGTCTCTAGAACGTGTGAAACCTTTCCCATGGGTTCCGGTCGGTGAGAGTTAAAAGTAGACTTTAAGCTCTGTCCCAATCAAACCAAATGTTTCACATTTTTTATTCCGGCTCCGTTCTTTCTGTGAACGTCGATTCCGATGAGATAAGAGATTGATCAAGAAACGATTTTCCACATGATAAGCTGAAGCGGCGAGAGGAGAACACCGGAAATCTGTCCAGTCTCCAGGGCTGTAACTCAACCCAGTGTCTGCAGGCATGCCAGTCTGCTGCAGTTCGTGCTATCTCTGAACCTGGACGCTGAAGATGGACGCACCTTTACGGTCGTCAGCTCTAGCAGCAGTGCTCTAAAAGATAGAAGACACAGGATGCCTTGTCATTCAGAGGAAGAGGTTATTTTTTCCTCCACTCAGGTAATTTGCACATTAGCATTCTTTCAAACATGTAGCTTTTTTTCTTTCTTTAAAGAAAGGGAGGGCAAACTGATTCATGATTCACATAAAAACACACAGACACAGGGAACTTTCTGCTAAACAACGGCAGCGCCTGGAGTTGTTTGCTTTTTTAGTCTCTGAGTTTCAAAGACAGAGGGTGAATTCAGATCTGAGTTGCATACACTACATGCGATGGTCAGGGGTTAAAGGTCAGGGGTGTAGTATCACATCTCTCAGATTTGCTGCTCCGATAGCCCAGAGCGCCAAGATGGCATCTGACAAAGTGTTCACCAGGGAAACACAGGTGTCAGCATGAGTTTACAGATGAAAGATGAGATGGTGGTCCCACCTACAGAGAGACAGCGGAGGCAGGTCACTCGCATCACATGTTAGCGTCGGAAAATGTCCATGTTTTTGTGTTTTCATGTGAACTTATCTGTTAAAATAAGGTGTAATGTGAAACCATGTGAGACAATTGTAGCAACAAGAAAAGAATGTGGGATTTTTTCCAAGCTGTCCTCCTCTTGAATGAAAGTCATTTTTAGACCATAGGTTTGAAACTGCCACTTTTAAGCTCTTTCTGTCTGTTTGATATGAAATAACTAAACTGATTTTTTAGCATAGTTTAGAACTACAACATTTATTTCTACTTACTAAAACTCAGAATAAAGAGAAAGATAATATATAAGAGGATCTTACACTAAGATTAAAATGCCTTTAAAATTTTGAGTAAACCCAGATGATGATGATACAGATGATGATGATGATGATGACGTCAGGGTTTGCAAGCTTCTGTTAGGTTTATTCACAGTATGGGTTAAATAGAACCAAACGTATTTTAGGCCAATGATTCAAACACATAATTTCCTTGTGTAACATGATGGAAAAATCTAAAGCTATCCGGCTATCCGTGTTGACCTCCTCAATTTTTTTCATCCTTGGGTAAAATTTCCAGATGCCCTTGAAGGTGTTTCATTCATCTGTTCAATAGTAACTATAAAGGTCAGGGGGATGATCCGCCATCCCTTTCATCAAGGGAAAGTAGGGGTTCTGTGTCCCGGAAATAAAAGTGTGACGATGTGAAATGTGCAATTTAACCCCAGAACCAAAGGAAAATTGCTTGTAAAGTATTTCAAAAAGGGCTTTTATCCATAGGGAAACTATTAATATACTGTTAGAGACTGAAGGCCAGTATTTAAGAAAGAATTTTTCATTTTAAGAGTAAGATAAAATGTTGATTTATAATTTGTATGTAGACTCAGGGACCAAATCGGAGACACATATGTCTACAAAATGATGTATTACCCCTCTATGGTAAATATAAGTTTCCTTTTACATTGAATTTTAAGTCTGTGGGTTAGTAATAATTACAGATTTATCTGTGAGAAAGGAAGTTGCAGAATCTAATACTACAATAAATTTTTATTACAAACAGTACACGAAAGTTTGTTATAAGGTAGACTAGATAAACTACACATCTAATGAGACATAAATGGAATCCGGAAATGCATTGTTAGTATATCTCTTTAACCTCAGTACAATGGTGTCCTCTTCTGGGAACAGGGAACATCAAATTCTCCATTCAGAGATTCATTGTAGAAAATGAGCAAAGGTGCTCACAATGAATGTAAACTCTGGTCCTCCGTTTTATGATAGCAGGAAAAACTGAAACTGAAGGCTCGGCAGCTCCATTGGTTCTCCAACTTGGTTTGGAGGTTGAAATGACTGACAGCAGAGGCGGGTTATCAATCGTCTGAGCTGTGCCCTTACTTCAAAGTGTTTTTAGCCCCCGTACAGGCCTCCTGCTGGGGCCGGTTTGGTATTTCTCTGCTCTTTCTCTCCTGGGCAGTAACATAAATAAAGCCTCATTGAGAGACTACCAGCTACTTAAGCTGTCAAGGTCTTTACCAATTACTGTCACAAAGCAGTTTGTGCAACACAGAAATATGTTCGAGCTGCATAATAGCCAACAGACTCGGAGCAGGGCAAACAGTGAGATGTAAAGGGATTCAGGGTTTGAGGAAGAACGTGGCACTCACGATCATTGCGATAAATCCTTGAAGAAACATTTGTAAGGGGCCAACTAAGACTGGGTGGCGATGAATGAGCTCAAAATAGGACTTATCAGACATCAAGGAAAGAAGGATTCTGGTCTCAAATATGTGTGCTTCTTTAATTTAAAAGGAGACAGTATCTGAAGGCCAAAAAGTTTTAGGCTTCAGGAAATTAAAAGAGAAAATCCAAACAAACATCAATTATAATCCCATCTCACTTTTCAATTTCCCCTTTTGCCCTCTCCATGCGGCATCTGAGCATAGAGCAGATAGTATCGGGGAAAGCGGCATGCATAAAAGTTAGTCTGGTTTGATTTGTGTCCACCAAGGTCAGTTTAGTGGAAGAAACAACATATCCGGGGTACAATAAAACCCAACGTTTAAATTGAGATGTTTAGATTTTGCTGCAGATAAATTAGATGATGATTGTGATGCAAGAGTGAAAAAAATTTGATTACTTTTCAGATTCTCTAATGGTAAGTCAAACACACTAATTCATGCAGTAAACACAATGAGATTTAGATGTCAAAGACAATTATGGAAGAGGAAAAATACATATGTGGTCAGACAACAAACAGGCAAAGGTGAGATGAGTACAATCACTACATGTGAATGTCTGCCGCACATTGTTTCCAAGTCATCCACCTCATATTCCAGTAACATTCACACAACTTTAATTGCCTGAGCTGCAGTTGTGTGACTGTGAGTTTACACAGGTTGGGGGCTTGGGAACCGGAGAGCGAACCTCCAAATAGATTCACCTCTATTTCCCATTCCCAAGTAAAACATCTAAATAAAGGTTTTTCCTATAAATCTCAGGCTAAAGTGTGGTGGGGTACGGTATTTCTGTGATTTAAGTCTTATTTTAACTACGGGAACTTGCTTTATCAGAAACACTCTTTTGCTGTCATAAAATATATGTAAACTTATTTTTTATTTTTATTTTTTTAATTGCTATTTCATTACATTTGGTTTATTTTACTCTGCAGGTGTGGTTCCAGAATCGGAGAGCAAAGTGGAGAAAGAGGGAACGATTTGGTCAAATGCAGCAGGTCCGAACACATTTCTCAACCGCTTACGAGCTGCCTCTTCTAACACGTCCTGAGAACTATGCACAGGTACAGCAACGCCTTTAAACGCAACACAAAACATTAAAAAAAAGACTGATCTGAAAAATAACTTTGTTGTGATTTTCTCAAGGGGGAAAGGGGAGTGAGATTTATTGAGAGTAAAAACTAGTCAGCAGAGGATTATTTAACACATCAGGCAAGTCCCATTTATTACAAACATCCACAATGAAGGTGGAATTTTTAAATTCAACTCTGACTAATGTTGTAATTTTCAAGTTAGTTTCAATTAATGTTGTCTAACGTAGTTTCTGATTTACAGCTAGCAGAAAAGTTTAATATTTCCTAGACTGAAAAGTAAGGTAATATATTTGGTTAGGTATTTAAAATTGTAATAATAGTAATGATTTTCAAATGAAGTCCATGAAGTGAAGTTTATTTTAAAAACATCAAAATATCCCTGTAAAATTTAACCAAATCGAAAGCCGTGAATTCGAAACCTCGTACATTTGTTACCTGTCGGCTGCTGTGTCGGCCATACTATCCTAAACCTAACCTCTTAGATAAAATAAGAAGTAAAACTTTAGTATGATGTAACTGAAGGTCAACGTTTCCTTTTTTGTATTTTAAAGTTAGAACTGAGCTGCAAGACGTTATTTGAACATCTACTGTTCAAAATCTAAAATGTGTAAAAGAATAAATCCTAAATTGAATAATTCTTCATTGAATCGAATTTTTTCTTTTATCTTAAAATACATTTATTTTTTATTCCTGCTGTAAACAAATCGGCATTAAGTTTTTCCAAATGTTATCGTTATCGTTCAGTAACTCCATTCAACTCAACTTTTTTATAGATTCATTAAACACAGCATTGTGAAATTCATAAGACTATTTTTAGGATTGTGCATAAATCCTAGAGTGTATGCACTCAATACTTAGCGTTGTTGCTCCTATTGCATGAATAGCTGAATTAACGCTGCCTGGTATGAAGGTGATCAGTCTTTGCCAAATTAGGGAAGTCTAGGTGTCTTTAATATCAGTTCCGCTGCATTGTTGGCTCTGCTGTCTCACATCTCTTTCTTGACGATACTATTGTCATTGAATTAGGTGTTGGTAGTTGTGGTGGTTTTAGCAGGAGCCTGGTCTTAGAGGAAAATCAAATTGTCCCTTTTAATAGAGCTGGTCAAAGTAATGGAAAATCTACTTCCATTTTTAAAAAGTACGTTAAAACTATTCCCTCACATCAAAGAAGTTCTGGGTAATCATCCCAGCCTGTAAATTTTCTGCTCAGAGTTTGCTGGTTCTTCCCACATTCATGGCCCTTCTCTGAAACTCTGGCTTCCCATTGTTCAAAGCAGGGAAAGAAACCTAATGTCAAAATGTTGTACTTTTGTGAAATAAACTTCAAATTTTGTGTTTGGTTCAGCATCGTTAGAGAATGAGATTGACAAAACAGCTCACCAAAGTCCACTGAAGAGAAGCACAGAAAACATTGTCAAAAGATACTGAATATGTTTTTGGTGTGTCAAAATGTATCTTTCTGATAATGTGTTACCCATTTTTATTTAGCGGCCCTGCAGCATGCACCAACTTCTGCCACATTTTTCTGAAATTTCCATTTTAATCGTTTCCAGGCTTACCAGTAATCTGTTCCTAAACTTTATTGTGATTTAAGCAACTGCTGAAACAGATGGTTAAGAAAATCTCAGCTGATTGCTGAAAGGGATTTCTATTAAATTCACCAGTTACCGTACTTTTCATCTGTGTATCTGTGCTTAAAGTTATTTGAAATTATTTATACAGTAGAACAAAAGACTGTCTATATTAAAAATACAATAGCAAAAACTACATTTTTGACTAAATGAGCTGAGCAACCAGCAGAGAGACATAGCTTTACATTCAAATACCTTTAAAAAAAACCTTCTTCCCCTCAGTAACCCTTCTCTAACAGTGTCTACTTCCTGACAACATTTCCAGATCCAGAACCCCTCTTGGATCGGCGGGAGCAGTGCAGCGTCTCCTGTCCCTGGATGCGTTGTACCCTGCGACACCGTGACCTCCTGCATGACCCCGCACCCTCACTCTGCCAGCGGAATCTCCGACTTCCTGGGTGTCCCGAGCCCCGGGGGACACGTTGGACAGCCTCACATGGGCAGCCTGTTCGGGGGCTCCCCCGGCATGGCCCCAGGCATCAACGCATACGATCTCAACATAGATCCTGACCGCAAATCCTCCAGCATCGCCGCTCTGCGCATGAAAGCCAAAGAACACAGCGCTGCCATTTCTTGGGCAACATGATGCCTCGACACTCACTGGAGGGGGAGATCTTACACAAAGCAATCAGGAAGTTAGGGACACTTTGCTTTAAAACTCTGCAGGAAGATGTGACTACCTTTTAGAAATAAGTATAGAAGATGGAAGGTGAAGATTTGTTTCCGGTGAAAGCCTGATAGAAGAAGATGCTTTGTAGTCCTAAGACAGTCAAAAGAGGAGGGGTTCAGACAATCTCATGCACTTATTTGCCCAAATTCATTGACTGTAAATTGCTTTCCGTGTACTCTGTTTTTAGTTTGGTGCTGTTTTATTTTCACTCTAATTTAAGTTTTTTGTGTGATATTTTTTTCTCTTTTCTTCTAAATTTGTTGTTGCTTTTGCTTTTACAGGTACTTCGACAAAAAAACAAAAACAAAAAACAAAAACAAACATAACAAAACAAACAAACAAAATTTTTTAAATGTAATATTAACTTCTTGTTTTTTAAGCCCCTTGGATTCGTTTGGAATACTGGAGTTGTAAAGAAACTAAAAGGGTTTTAGACAATCCATTACATTAAGACGCTCCTCACTTTCAGCACAAGCGTTGAAATGCAGCAACTCTGAGTGACAAAGTTCAAATCTAAACTCAGAAGGGAGTCTGCTTCCTCGCATTTAAAAGTCTAGTGGATGAAATGTCATTAGGCTGAGTGTGATCAAGTTGAAAGATCCACCCGCTGCACACAGAGAGCTGGCGACAGAGGAGGAAGTTTAGGGAGATGCGCCTAGCAGGCCTGCTGCTTTCAGGACCAGAGAACATACCTCCAAATAGATTCACCTCTATTTCCAAAAACGACACGTTCTCTAATAAGCGGACTTAGCTGTGCCACTTGCATTGCTAGTCAAGCAGGCTTCAGTGAAGAAAGTGCCCACTACTCAGTCAGGCTGCCAGGAATAACACAGAAACAAGCAGCCGTCTTGTTTTCAAAAAGAGGAGACTGGTGCCGATTACAAAGTATGTTGACAATTTGAAGCCTTGAAAGATTGCCATTGTTTAACAGCCGTTTCTGGACTTTTAACAAGAATGTGTTTTGGTTGTCAAAGCAGTTTAGTTATTTAGAAAGTCGCAGCGTGGTATTTTTTCTTCTTTTTTGTTGTTGTTGTTGCTCCTTTTAAAGTATGTAAAGCCTCAAAGTCACTGTTTAAAGTTTGTTGACTGTGAGACATCTTTACAGTAGGTGGCTATATGGCAATACCAAGGTCATTAGTGTTTATCCATATGTGAGGTAAAGCAGGGAGAGTAACCTGATGTCAAAAAGGTTGTACGTTTATAAAAGAAACGTAAAAAGTAGTTTTAACGCAGGTTTCAATGTTAAGTTCAACATCGTCAGAGACTGAGATGGATAAAAAACATCTCACCAAAGTCCGCGGAAGAGAAGAAAACAGAAAACAGTGTCAAAAGATACTCAGTTTAGTTATTGTATGTCAAAATTGATCCTTATGATAATGTGTTACCCCTTTTTATTAAGCAGTCTTGCTGCATGCAACAATTTTTGCCACATTTTTCTGAAGACTCCTCTCAAGATTTACCAGTAATCTTTACCTGACTTTATTATGACTTAAGTAACTGCTGAAACAGATGGTTAAGTAAATCTCGGCTGATTGCTGAAAGGGATTTTAATTAAATTCACCAGTTATCATACTTTTCATCTGTATAATCTGTGCTTAAAGTTATTTAATACTATTCATACAGTAGAACAACAATTGTGTTTTATTTTAGGCACAGGAAGGAAAATTAAAAGTGAGCCGGCTCTAACAAAATGTTTTGTATCTCACTGGGGATATCATTCATGTAATTTAACGGTAAGGACCATTTTCCCCCTGCAACAGCTGCATTTAATGACAGAAATAGGAAATTAAGTTTTCCAGAAGGGCGAATATACGTCTTTTGATCAAAACAGCTTGAATTGAGCTTAAAGGATAAGAAAGGATGGCATTTTCAATTAAAGTAAATCTGAAACCCAGCACCAGATCTAAACTCAGATTTGACTAATTTTATTTTTCCCTTTTAGTTAGTTGGGGGAACAATTTACACAATATGTGTCAGCAAAGATACAAGACGTGTTTGTATGGAAGTGTATTCTTTATGAGTTTGGCCCTTCAGTTTTAGCTGATGGGTTGGGAGGAAGGAGGTGAGCTTTGAGGGCGTCTGTGTGTTCCCATGTTCTGGGAAAAGCACGGTGCACACAGCTGCACTCAAGGCGATAAACGCAAAGCAAACATGCATAACACATGCTTCCAGCCTCAGCTGTCACAGCTCTGCTTTCAAACGTTTCACCCTGGATCACACATGCTGCATCTTCTTCCTTGGCTTACTTCCACCCTGTCCAAAAGTCCCAAAGCTGCAGATGCCTAATCATCGGCAGGGTCCGAGGCCTGCCCAGATCAGCAAGGCTGTTTAATTAGCACAGAGCCATGCGGAGGCTGCAGACCGCTATATTGGGTGTCAGGATGGACAGGACCGTCTGGTTTAATGAAGACAGTTCATCTGCACAGAGCACAGAAACAGAATAGCACCAAGGTGCTCAGGTTTACAGAAAACAGACTCAGTGTTTTAACCTTTAGTAAGAAGTTAGGATTTGTTAATTTAGCTTTTTTTGTACAATTTGTAGATGTGTTAATGCAAGGGAGCTTTTTCCTACCCACTGCATTAATTTTTCTTTAAAGACTCCCATTTCCCAGTTTTCTCAGTATCTGATACTACTGAAGTCAAGCAATCAGTCTAAAAGTAACTGAGTATATGATGAATATATGTGTTAATGCGTTGTTGTGCCTTCAGAATGGATTGATGTCTCATCACTCTTGGAAATGTAATTACATTGATGTTTAGTCAATATTTTGAGTCAGTTTATTAAGGATTTATATTCACTTTCAAAAGACTTTTGATATACACCTGGAGGTGTATAATTGTATTTTCAAAGATGTTTGAACAAAATCTTTCTGCTTATCCATTTTTTAGGTCCCATGTTTGTACCTTCAAGCTGCTTTTGAGGTTAAGAAATCTGCTTTCGCTTGTATTGTTTGAATGAATAAAGTACTATAAGTTATTGAACATTGGTGGGGTTTTAATGACATGAACATTAACATGATTTTATTGCATCTCTGGGGTCTGATGATGCACTTAAACAGGCTTAGAAAATTGTGGTAATAAATACCAAAATTTTCCCTTGTAATTATGGTAATTATTACCAGAAATTGTGGATAATCTATACAAACATTTTATTATGCAAACATAAATATTTGGTAGGTTTTAGGCAAAAGTTTATCCAGTATTTACAAGTTAAATACTAGTAATATCACCCAAAGTTACTTTCTTTTACATAGTTGAATAAGTGGCCTTTAAAATCTGTTCACAGTTATTCGAGAATGTAGAGAAATCTTCTGTGTTCGTGATGAAGGAATAAGCATGAGGAGAATGTGGCCTAGTATCTCCTGCAGTAAGCAGTGGCCTACATGTGCTGTTGAAGAATTAAAGATACATTTTAGGACTACTTGCATTAGGTCTAGTTGTTCATGTTAAGATAATCCAAATATATGTTAATACGGCCACTCATATTTTAAGTGTTCACCAGGATTATTTTTATTTAATCTCATTGAAAGACCTAATATAGTAAAACAAGTGTTGAGAAATACTCTGCTCAAAAATAAATAAATAAAGGGAAACACTTAAACAAGCCAATATAACTCCAAAATTGTCCACATAGGAAGCAGCACTGATTGACAATCCATTTAATGTGCTGTTGTGCAAACGGAATAGACAACAGGTGGAAATATTTGGGGTTTAGTAAGACACACTCAATAAAAGAGTGGTTCTGCAGGTGGGGACCACAGACCAATTCTCAGTACCTTTGCTTTCTGGCTGATGTTTTGGTTTCATTTGAATGTTGGTGGTGCTTTCACATTCAATAGCCTGGAGGTGCTACCATGAGACAGGTCAGTACACCAGGAGAGGCGGAGGAGGCCGGAGGAGGCCGGAGGAGGCCGGAGGAGGCCGGAGGAGGCCGGAGGAGGCCGGAGGAGGGCAACAACAACAGCAGCAGCACCACTATCTCCACGTTTGTGCAAGGAAGAACAGGAAGAGCATTACCAGAGCCCTGCAAAATGACCACCAGCAGCCCATAAATGTGTATGTGTCTTCACAAATGGTTAGAAATTGACACCATGAGGATGGTATGAGGGCCCGACGTCCACAAATGGGGTCTGTGCCCACAGCCCAACATCATGTAGGATGCTTGGCATTTGCCAAAGAACACCAGGATTTGCAAATTCAAAGGTAGCCTGACTGCCATTAGGTACCGAGATGAGATCCTCAGACCTCTTGTGAGACCATATGCGGGAGCAGTTGACCCTGGGTTTCTCCTAATACAGGACAATGCTAACCCTCATGTGGCTGGAGTGTGTCAGCTGTTCCGGAAAGATGAAAACATTAGAACTATGGACTGGCCTGGCCGTTCTCCAGACCTGAATACGATTGAGCACATCTGGGGCACATCATGTCTCGCTCCATCCACCAACGTCACGTTGCACCACAGACTGTCCAGGAGTTGGCGGATGCTTTAGTCCAGGTCTGGGAGGAGATTCCTTAGGAGACGATCCCAAAGGAGAGCATCTCTCGTCTCATCAGGAGCATGCCCAGGCGTTGTAGAGAGGTCATACAGGCACGTGGAGGTCATACACAATACTGAGGCTCATTTTGACTCGTTTTAAGGACATTACATCAAAGTTAGATCAGCCTGTAGTGTTTTTCCACTTTACTTTTGTGTGTGACTCCAAATCCTGGCCTCCATTGGTCAATACCATTAAATTCCATTGATGATTTTTGTGCGGTTTTCCTGTCAGCACTTCAGATCTAGGATGTCTTGAGTTTTCCCTTTATTTTTTTAAGCAGTATATATTTTAGGCTTTTTTTTTTTTACAGAATATCTTATGAAAAGGTTTTCTTGCCCCAAAACTAAAAATAGCCTGAGATCATTTGTTTTGACACTGTTAAAACGTATATTAGCAATAAAAGATGGCTATAATTTTGTCTACATGTGTGCAAAACCCATGAATCTGCTCCCATCTTGTTGCCATGCAAATAAATGGTGCCATCGCCTTGGTCACACCATGTATCCCTCTGCATTAGTTATTTTGAAGAGATACAAACGCTGAAACGAGATCTTGCGACCAGCTTGGAAAGATCGGCTAATTGAAGCTGACAAAAATAAAATCTGCACCCTTCTGAACTGCTGACATTGACCGGGGCGGATTAGGCGGTGTATATTAGAAGTAGGTGACAAAACTGCAGGGAGAGGCGCAACGGCTGTGTCAAAGATTCTCGCTCTAAACTATCTCGGAGGAAACGTTGCCATGAAAAAACTAGTTGTCCTTTTTTCTTATAATACGCTCACACAAAAAAAATAAAAAAAATAGAGTAGAAACACAAAGAAGGCAATGATGAACATTTTAGAGATCTCAACTAAATCAGGTCAGAGGTGCCACCGTTTGCATACAGGATATGTAACAACTAACAAAAATAAACAGGTGCAATGAAAACAGCAACTTAATGGAAATAATTAAATAAGTGTTTATTATTAACATCAATATGTGGTCAGCTGTAAGGCGGATGATCAATCATATGAAAATGAAACAATCAAAAATAACTGAAATGATTTCGTGCATTTTTCAAGCAACACTTTCTTACACGGCTCTATACTCAGACAGATAAATATACACATAGAATGAAATGTTTGCCGACAGTATAAAAGTAGATTGTATTTTTTTGTGGAAATCAGTAGCTCCGGTATTTTTCACAAAAAAGCTTCCTTTACTGCGCAACATCTAAGCGTCATCCATCCCAATAGGAATAACGCTAATTTATTCTTAACTTTGTTTTTTACAGCTAAAAAATAATCTGCTTTTGGAAAAGTAAATGCTAAAAGTAAAAAGAGAAGGTTTGTTAAGGTACTTTAAATTATTTCATACAGCACTGCTGCGAAATATAAATATATACACAAGCTGAATCGAGAGCATCTGGAGGTTTAAGTGTTCAGCTCAAAATTAACCGGACTGATTACAGAACCTTCAGCTGCACTTTCTGTAACGTCAGCATTGATAAAAACTTTAATGTTTTCTTCTCATCGAACACGGTGATATTCCAAAGTAACAGTGTGTTTACAAATGTGATGGTTCAGGAATTCTTATGTACTGTAAACAAATGTTGGGCCTAAAATCTAAAAACTCACTGAAACTGAGACTGTGAAAGCAGATTTTGTTGCCTAACATGGAAAGATGCATCCGTCGCCGAGTCTCGGTGTGCTAAAACAGCGAGATCTGCGCACGTTTGCAGCAGACGATCGGTCACAGGCTGCCAATGTTGGGGAAGCTCTTGAGTTTCTCTGGAAAGTCGTCTTTATAGAGAACGGGATCTGCTCGGTGTTCCACCACCTTCAGAGGCATCGTTCCAAAAACAGATGCAAACTTGTTGATGCACTCAGACCTGCAAATAAAGAGATACATTTCCTTTTAATTGTTCAAAAACACAAATCAGGCAGCTCAGATCATTGTACAAAAAGATTTGAACGAAAAAAATAAAAATAATTGCACCTAAGGCTAAAGAAGTACTGGATTAAAATGATAGTGTGTATAAATGTGTTTATATGCTACTTCTGCATAGAATGCAAGGAAAATACAATTAATGCAACACAAACAAGTCTTGAACAGAGTTTAATAAAGTTTCACTATTTAGATTAAATAAAGCAATTAAATATTTTTCTATAAGCAAACTCAATCATTTGCAAACTAAATATGACATTTCTATAAAGTGGCTGTTAACATGTCTCCATACAAGACAGAATAATTAATAAGACATTTCTAAATCCACCATACCTCTCCACCATGTGTGTCTGATCTAGAGACAGTCCATCAATAGCAGTGCATTCAGGACACTTGAACTTTTTCCTTGGGGTCACCTGCGCAGAAACAGAACGAGTCAAAGCAGTCTGTCGTCCGATGGACTGACAGAAGCCGATACTTATTTCATTGGACTGGCCTAAAGCAGACAGAGCACCCGGCGCTCTGAAACTGTGAACGTATGAGTGTGCGGAGGAAAGGGGCAGACGCAGGAGATAAGTGATGGCTGTAGAAATAACTGCATTGACAGAGTCCTTAGGGGAAACCTGTAGGGAGATGCGGCCGGAGGACGGATGCGGTGTGCAGGTGTTGGGAAGTGTGGATCCAGTGATTTGACAAAAGGTTATTCTTAAGCCCAGGAGAGCGTAACTAAACATGGTGAGAGGGGGAGTGCCAGTGAGTGACACGCAGATAAGGGAGGTTAAGGTCGGGGTTAAGCTCAGGGCCCCTGCACTAAGGGGGAGTCTAAGCGAGGAAGAAAAGGGGGGAGCAGTAGTGATGTTGAAGGGTGAGAGTTGATCAGACCCAGAGATGCCTCACTGCTATTTCAGACTTCAGCCTCCCTCTGTAGGCTTAAAGCAACCAGAGCGGTAACAGTTTCGGCTACCTGATCCAGGAGGAGTGAATGCTGCAAGTCAACGAATCGATGCAATATGCTGGGTTTCTTTAGATTGGAAACATTTTAAACCAAATTCTTTAAAATGTATTTATGATCATAATGAAATTATTTACCAATAACGGGCTTTTGAGACCACATGTGTTGTAAATTGGCGCTATATAAGTAAATCTTGAATCTTAATAGGGAGGAACGCACCTTTATCGGGGCTTTGCCTGTGATGTTTGCCACGAGGAAGTTCATCGCAATGTCTTCACAGTTCATGTGAGCATCCACCCAGTTCTTAATGTCTCCTGGCATCTTGTAGGTGTATAAATAATTGAAGTACTGAAACACAAACAGATTTTTCAATGTTTGATGTCTCCAGACAATTTGCCGTACAAGCACAAACTCTACATAAAAAAAGAAGTTAGCAGAATCTAATCAGGTCTTAATGAATTTAATTTCAACAATAAAAAAATAAAAGTTAACAAAGAGGTTTTTAATTGAAATATTTTTGCTGCTTTTAAAATTAATATAGCCAAAACCAACTTTTAAATGAAAAATAAACAAAAAATGTTGTCACAACCAATTATGCCGAGAAAAACTTTCTTTCTTTTTGAAAATGTTTTCATGTGAAAGACGTTTAATTTAGCAGGAACTACTGTTTTCTCACCATCTTCTACATACAAAACAGTACAGAAAAGTTGCTCTCAAGTGTCAGAACAATCATTGGTGCCCGCATAAGCATAGTAAAGCAGCCATCTATTATTTTAGGCATAGTTTTTTTTGGGCTTGATGTTAAATCTCAGGAATTTGTAACCTCTTGACTAACTAAGCAAAGCTGTATAAAGAACTACAGGGGTTGCACAATGAAACTGAAACACCTTCCAATATAGTGTGGGAGGTTCATCTGTAAATTGGACCAACCTGGTGGTCATTCTTCATTATACGTACTTTGCACCAGTAAGAGCAGAGTGTGAAGGTTCAATTAGCAGGGTAAGAGCACAGTTTTGCTCAAAATATTGCAAATCACTAAACATTATGGGTGACAGTTCAGAAGAGGACAAATTGTTGGTGCATGTCTTGCTGGCGCGTCTGTGACCAAGATAGCAAGTCTTTGTGATGTATCAAGAGCCAAAGTATCCAGGGTAATGTCCGCATAACACCAAGAAGGACGAACTACATCTAACAGGATTAACTGCGGACGCAAGAGGAAGCTGTCTGAAAGGGATATTCTGGTGCTAACCCAAATTGTCTCCAAAAAATATAAACCCAAATCACGGCAGAATTAAATGTGCGCCTCAACTCTCCTGTTTCCAGCCATACTGTTTTTCGGGAGCTCCACGGGGTCAATATACACAACCCGGCTGCTATAGCCATATATTCCGTGCCAATGACAAACATCCTTTTCAATGGTGCAAGGAACACAGATCTTTAGCTGTGGACAATGAGAAACATATATTGTTCTCTGATGAGTCTGCTTTTAATACATCGGGGACAGTGGAGAAATACCAAAGAACCGTACCACCCAGACTGTTGCATACCCAGAGTGAAGCATGGCGGTGGATCAGTGATTGTTTGGGCTGCCATATCATAGCATTCCCTTGGCCCAATACTTGTGCTAGATGGTCACTGCCAAGGACTACTGAACCATTCTGGAGGACCATGTGCATCCAGTGGTTCAAGCATTGTATCCTGAAGACGTTGCCATGTATCAAGATGACAAGTCAGGAATACATACAGCAAGACTGGTGAAAGATTGGTTTGATGAACATCTCCTACGGCCATGACCAGATCTGAATATTATTGAGGCACTTTGGGGTGCTTTGGAGCAGCGAGTCAGGAAACGTTTTCCTCCACCAGCATCACTAAAATAAATGGCCGCTACCATGCAAGAAGATTGGCTTAAAATCCTTCCCGACTACTGTGCAGGACTTGTAAATGTCATTCCCAAGACGAATTGATGCTGTATTGGCTGCAAAAGGAGACCCTACACCATACTAAGAAATTTTTGTGGTTGAAAACCAGGTGTTTCAGTTTCATTGTCCAACCCCTATAACACCATCACAGAGAGTTGCAGCAGCGAGATAATACAGTAGCTATTGAAAACGTTTACTAGCTACATATTTTTAAACATTCTGTAAGATTATGTCAACATTTTTCTAATTTCTGCAACATTTTGTGATGATTTTATCAGAACAAGTTAGAAATTACATCAGTTTTAACCTAGCAGATTATCACAGCTCATAATTCAATGATAAATCTCTGAATAAAGTATACTTGTCACCACCAACTAGCTGAGTTTTAACCCGTTACCTTGTGGTAAAATGCAGCTCCGGTCAGAACCATGGAAACCTCGTTGGTCCACTCGGATTCGTACTTCCACTTCCCCATTTCGTGATCCCAGAGGTGCAGCCGGCCAGGGTAGCCCACCAGCCTGTCAGGGAACTCCCTCCAAACCTGGAGGAAATAGCAGGATGGGAAACAGATCGCATGACAATTTCGGCTCGAGTGAAGCACTTCAGATAACACGTGAACGATCCGGACTCTAAAAAAGCTTAAAAGCTCAGAATGAACAGTTTAGCCTCAATCTACCATATGTCAGCATCTGCTTTTTCATCTCTGTGCCAAAAATCACAACTGAAGTCAGTGATGGAAAGCTCAGGAGAACACATGCTCAAGCAGAGAAAAGCTTTACAACCGACTAAATATCTCAACAGCAGTAGAAGATCTGCTCCTGTTACTAAACACAGGGTGCCTTGTCACCAATTTTGCCTGCAATTTCATGTAATTGCCCTTAAACTGAGCACAATTTTATTAAATACGATCTAAATGCAATCAGGTGAACGTGCAGCAGAGAGCGGAGCTGGGCATGTATGTGGATATGGAAAGCATCAGCTTGCAGATCTGCCATCCTTTTCTTTATATCAAACACATTTAGCAGGCTGTCAAATCTCCAAATAGAGGCGAACGAGACTTTATTTTTTCTGACAGACTTTTGCCGTCTGGGATTAACCTGAAGAGAATTTCTGTCAAATCTGCCTTCGGGAAAAAGATAATGGAAACATATGAAGATCAAAAAAATAAATAAATAAAAATACTGACCTCATAGCCAAACTGCAATTCGTCAGATGTTAGCATAATGATGTCATCGTCTATCGCTAGCACGGCTTCTGTTTCGATCTCGTCGTAGGGGAAGAAACGGTTGCTCAGTTTGTTCTCCTTGGTTCGAACCACTTTCAGAGGAACTCCTACCTTTGGCCAAAGAGACTCTAAAATAAAGGAAGAAATATACAGTCCTTCATTACAAACAAACACTTTATAATTTGACTTGAAGAACTTCGGAATCACGTTAAACAAAATATTGCAAGAAATTTGAAAAAAATAAATTAATAAATAACCTAACAGGTGCTTTTATGCACTTTACAAACTATAAATCTGCGTGCATTGCCGTCTGTAGCAGGGTGTATAAATATGGTGCTATTTATCACAGACAGCTTACTGGCAGTGGAAAGACGTGATCTGAGTTTTTTTTTTTTTTTTCACTGACTCATATTGTTATGCAAACCTCAAGCATGTGCAAATCTAACCACACTACAATCCCTGGTGGGGCAGAACACCAGCACTTTATGTGTGTGTTTCTGGGGTAAAATTGCTAAGATCTTGGGCGAAGTCCCGGGCACGGACTGAAGAGCAGACAGATCACACAGAATGTGTCCCTTTATTAATGGAGCCTGGCGGCACATCAGACAAACCCCGGGTCAGTCTAACCACATCTGAGGTCCGCTGTCAAAAACCGAAGGGAGACAGGAGAGCTGAAACGTTAATTGGTCAGGGTTTCTCCTTTCATTCCCCCCCTCGTTGTCCTGATTCCTTCTTTCATTTCCAAGACTGGACAGAGAGAATTGTTCCATGTTATGAGATTCTAAAACATTTCAGCTGAAAACCCCCAACAAACCAAAACATAATGTTCTGAGGATTTGGCTTCGGTTTTCACGTGTCTTCTGCGATTATTGCAGCGCATGCAAGTTAATCTCAGCAGCTGGAGAAAGATGTAAACAACACAGTAACAAGCACAGATGAGGTGACAAAGTGAATATAGTTTAAATGTGGGCAAAAACATGGCCCTAAAGAAAAAAAAAAAAGAAAGAAAAAAAAGGAAACAAAGCGTGATCTTGTAAACATCAGATCACGGCTTGTTGTGAATAGTGAAGAAATCTTAAATCTGGCCTGCGCCCCATGGGTGTGACCTGTCAGCGGCGTCGTTTTAATTCTGCAGGGATACAAAGATCCAGCCAGGCGCCGGTGATGCTTCTAATTAAAAAAAGGCAACACTACCACAAGGGAGCACTTCAAAGTTTTCTTTCTACTGACGCGCGGTCTGTGAAGCAGGATAGACTTTATTTGTGGTTCTCTGACTGTAAAACGAGGTAATGTATAGTTTGTTTGTTTTTAGGGAATTTGACTGAAATTTAAATCTGGATTTTTGGGGAAACATCTGAACATGCAGTGAGATAAACAAGCTTTTTAGATCTTTTTTCTGCTTTTCTATTTTTCTCCAACAATATCACAGTGTTTTGTTTTTGACGGGTAAATAAAACCATTACCAAAAAAAATAAAATAAAAACTAGCTTGACAGGAACTCACCTCGAAGAAATCTCAACTAAGTACTTTTTTAAAGCAACCCAATGCACTCACCCTCAGGAGGACTCTTGTTCTGATTATTCCAAACGACCAGCAATTTAGCCAAGCTCGGCACCTTAGAGATCTCCGTGATGACCCGGAAAAGACTCTCAATGCGGTCATAGGTCAGCACGACTGCTGTGAACCCGGGAGCTCTTGGTGGGATGAGTGGAAGGAAAAGTGGGCTGTTTACACTGGACCACTTCTGCACAAGACAAAAATTAGAAAGAGAAAGATACATTAGCGACATTCAACAGCTTAGTTCACCACCGATAAGACAGACAATTTTCTTATGTTTTTTTTACATTTCCTTTCTAATTGGATTATTTATAAATTCAATTGACCATAAAATCTAGAAAAATGACGCCATCCATATTTGTAATCACATAAATGTGGGTATGGTCTTTTACAGATACAGCTCAAGTGTCATAAAAAGAGCATTGGGAACACTGTCATTATCTCACTATTTGATATGTTAATTTCCCTTTTTTCATTATAGACTTTACCAGATTAAAATAAAAGCATCCACTTGCCATATTTTTCCTGTGCCATCAAACAATGTAATCTGCTTCCATCTATAGCGTTTTTACCTTGACTAGACGTTATAATTTCATCTGTATCATAAGGACAGCCTGGCCAAAAAATAAATAAAAAAATTGGAACAGATACTAAAATCAATGATTTCCTTTTCAAATTTTATAAAAAAGCAAGAGAAACTGTTTAACAATGAAGTGGAGAATTTAAACAAATCCAGACAATTATCTTATAATACTACTACTTGAGTTTAAACTATATGTTTTTATGTGGGTCTGGATGAAAAATGAAGAGAACTGGATACCACGTAAGGCTAATGTGTAAGATCCCCCAGACCCAGAGACAAACCATTCATCAGAGATAAGGTTTGTTATTTGGCTCTAAAGATGAATAATTAAGCTCTCTGCTGCTGGCATTCAAAATGGCCCCTAACTAACAATTCAGAGCCATAACGAACACCACAGGAGTCTTCGAACTGGACATGGCAGCACAGTCAACAAAAAAAATTGTTGGTTTGTTTTTGTACTGCAAACTGTAAATCCAGCTTAAATTAACCTGGTAGCCAACATGAGGATTTGATTTCAGGTGCAAAATTCAGGCCTAATGAAAAACTAAACGCTGCTATAGGAATGAGTAAAATAATTATATTCATTCGTAAACAGTAGTTTATTTGTTCTATTTTATTATGCTGATATAATATACATAGTTTTTACTTTTTTTTTTAAATGTTACCACCTTGCTTCTTTCGTTGCATTTTTTTTTTATAGTTTTAAACTGAATTACCCACTAATATTTGCTTCAGCTTGTATGATAAAAAAAGAAAACCTTACAGTTAAAGGGCAGAGCAAACATCTGAGTATTAAGAAGGATCAGGAGGGAGCCTGAAAACAAGTAAAGTCGGTTATTTATGTGTACCTACTGCCAACAATTTCATGTAACAAATAAAAGTCTCGTGGGAAGAAAAAAAAAGAAAAAAAAAAAAGAGAGGAGTGGTTGAATGTAACAGCAGAGTTTATCAGGGCTGCGACTTGCAGCCATCAGTACAAAGCTTGGGTTTTTCTTCCTTTATTGCTGCCCTTTAAATTTGGCCAGTAAATCCTGAAAGTCACACTGACTCCAGGTTAGATCAAGTAACACAGTTAAATCAAAGGACACGAAAACAACAGAGGTTTATGATAAATCCATTTTAGTTCAAAATAAAACTCATATCTTTCTCTGATTAGAATTAACAGGAAAAAATATGAGAAAAAAATAAGATCTACTTTTAGATCCCGTAACAAAGACTTTCAGCTGTTTGTGACAATCTTTAAGCACATCTAAAGCAAATTAAATCCCACTGTGAGGTAATTTAAACCCCGCTTCTCATCCAGTCCCACTTGGCCATACAGTGATTATGTGGCTCCTTTCACAACATCAACACAAGTCTGTCAACACAGACACACTTGCTCACTTTTACCAAACATCAGTCACTCCTACACTAACAAAATTTCACTTTATTGGTAACTGGAAACTTTCCTGTGGTCGTTGTCACATTGTAACAGAAAACAAGGGGGAAAATAATTAAAGCAGATACATAAAAGCAGAGTGGAACTGGCTGAGAGCACTTAAGTAATTTGTCAAATACAATAAATAAGATTTTTTTTTAAAAGACAGCCACAGCTCAATAAGAAGCCATGGACTTGCAGCAGGACACTGTTTTTAACTCATTAAAAGCACCTCAAAAAAAGATTGAGGATTTTTTTTTTAAACTGAACTTTCAAAAGCAACAATATTAGATGAAATAAAATGTACTTACTTTTTGTTTTTACAATGATTGTTTTTGAGTGTAATCAGAAAAATACCAACGAAGGACATTAAATGCTCAGCTTTAAAGTATACTGCAAACAAGGTTTCAACCTGTATTATGTTCTCAACTTTACATTTATAAACACACCTTAAAGGAACTTCCTTTTTTTTTTTTTTTTACATTTTGCTTGTAATTTATTGTTATACCTCAAAAACGTGAAATGTAGCTCTTTTCCGAAGCGACGCACTGAACAAGCTTTTTATGCAAGTTGTCTTTGTTGTTTAAGGATTTGAATTTACTCAATTTGTTTTTAAGGACAGAAACACAAAGAAAAAAAAACATCACAGCATGCTCTTAGACTTGAACACCACATAACATTTTTAATTTACATATTATTCCATCTTTTTGGTATATGGACCCAAATATTTCTTTCTAAATAAACTTAATCAAGGTATATCCTTAAAGTTGAGACTGAAAACACAGGCTCAGTCTCAGATTTATCTGTTGATTGCAGATGAAATGCTTCAAAGCCAAAAAAAAAAAAAAGACTTCTGGCCAATTTTTTTATTGTATTTCTACATTTTACACAAAATACATTTAGTGTTAAAGTATTTTACAGTAAACTTCTTGAAGATTGAGCTCAAAATATAAGTATAAATGGGAAATTGATCAATTTAGGTAATGTATGGATGTATGCATCTTTCCCCTGATCTAAGGAAGTCGCACACAAATAGCAGCTTCTACTATATTTTGAAAAATCACACACACCCCAAAAAGCGCCCACAGTCCTGGGAAATGTGCTTTTAATTACCACCCGAAAGACTTGAGGAGGAGAGGCGCAAAAACGTTTGCCTGATTTATATAGAGCCGTCTGCAAGTTCTTCTCACCATACGTCCACCAAATCCATCAATAAAACACTTCATCTCCCGTTTTGGGGAGGAATGGCCAAAGGTCTGTATATCAGGGTAATTAACCTCCTCTGTGTCTGGAAAAACTTTGCGGACACAGGACGACACTGACATATTTGACTGGAGGTAAGAATGACTGAATATTTCAATGGGAAAAGTGAAGTGTAGCTGTTGAATGGAAGCAACCTGCAGAAGCGTAACCTAAAAACAGATAATCTGGTTCACCCTCAGATTTCCTCTAAAAATCAAACCTCTCGATGACACTATGGCACTTCTATTAGAATAATTGCCAACAATTCAAGGACATTACTTTATGTATTCACAAACATGCTGACATGCACACTTCTCGATCCCCAAAACCGAGCTTGGAGGAGTCTCCAGATTAAACCGGGCTGATTAACAACTCTTGAGAGATGGTCGACCAGCCAGCGTGTCTGCTGCCACAAGTGAAGCACAGCCGAACACACGCGCTCTTACACAAACACCGAAACCATTCTTCACATCAAGAATACTCTCTATAAACACAGTGACTAAGACGTACAAGAACTTATTTTTCCCCACAGACGAGGCATCCGCCAATTGCAGAACTGCTGACACCGACTGGCTGCTTCAGAGCTTTCTGGTTGTGCGCCAACCCCCGGGGCGCTGCATGTGTGGTGCCTTACGAAGAGACACACCATCTACTGTCGCGCCACTGCACAGACTATGACTTATTACGCAAAGGAGCAAGGGGAAATATGTGTGCAACCGAACGACTAAAGATTCACACAGAAGTTTCCTACTGATTTCTGGCATAAAAAACAAAAACCCTCTGAGAATACAAATCAAAGGTTCAGCATAGCTGAATGTATCTGGATCACAGAAGGCTTTTAATGACAACAAAAGACACAAGTACAATCACAAAAAAACAAAGGTATAAGCATACATACCACAACAGGTGGATTGTTCCACTGCTCATAAGTCCGTGCAGCATATGGGTAAATGCGGTCATTGATGATCTGTAGCGTAGTCAAGCCAATAGCCTTCATGGAGCTGAAGTAGGCCTCCCAGTACCAACGGGCCTGAAAACATAAGGAAAAAGACAAACAAATGCATCAACAAAAATGAGAAAGATGGTGAACATGTGTTAGCGTTAGCACTGACTTGCACGAAATCTAGCAAACAGTCTAGCGAACAGGAACAGAAGCTGAATGTGAATTCAGCCGCTATCCGCTGCCGTTGCAGGCCTTTCTCCTCACGCACACGAAAGGCACTGAACGCTACACCACAGGAATCAAAGGAGTCCGTTAGCAGTCGGCTGACGACAAGCAGCCAGATGTTGCCTCTATTCCCGCTAAGGAGTTCAAATAAACAAGTCCCATAACGGTTTTTCACCCAAATTCCAGCAAAATCAAAACATCCTTCAAAAGAGGAAGAAACACCCAAAACAATTCCGGGCGACTACAATCACACTTTCCAAAAACAGACCTTTTATAAATACCCACATGTCTGGTATATATTTTGCTGGAATGGCACAATTTTTAAAAATTACCAAAAAAAAAGCGGCCTTGAAAGAAAAGTGACATTAAAACAGATAAATTTTCATTTTTAGTGTTTGTTTTCTTCATTTAAGACTTTTTTTTAAATTAACATCTCACCATTTTATGCTGTTCCTACAGAAGATAGCAGCCCAATGATGTCATTACTGTAAAAATGTGAGATTCCCTCCTCCCCCCACATGTCTAAAGACTATTTGAAACTCCTCTGCAGCGTCTTGTCCTTCACCAGTTCTTTTTAAGCCCTAAAAAATATCTCTGCTATGCATCCCCAAGCCTGTTTTCTTTCAGCCGTCCGCTGCTTGGATAGCAGAGTCTCTGATGAGTGAACTCTTAACCCATATCTTTATGTCATCACTTAGGGCGCTGGATTTCTCACTCGCGGTTCAATACACGTTCCGTTAGCAGCCAAACTGAAGGCCTCTAAAATAATATCTGTGAGCTGAATCAGAGAGCTAATGAGTGTTTCTTTAAGCTTTGTAGAAACTCCACGAGTAAGACCAGAGGTGAGAAAAAAAAAAGTTAGAGGAATTAATAAAGCTTTGAACAACAACTGAATAATAGGATTAGGTTAGAAAACAAATATTTTCTCCTTCTAATGCAATCCATGCACATGTCTTTAGCTAATGAGTCTTCGCTTTGTAAACAGTTGGACAGGACCTAAATCCCAAACCTCTGTGAAAAGAACAAGTTGTACAAACGCACAAAAATAGGGTACGTTTTACGGCGGGGTGGGGTGGGGGGGTGTGGTTGAAGTGTATCTAGAAAGACTTTCTAATCTCTGGGGTCTATAAATCAAACCGGTGATGAAGGTTTCTTTTCCGACCAGGAGGAGGTAGAAAGAAAACTTTGCTGGCCCCGAGGCCCCCACGCCCCCTTTCACAGTGCAAGCAGGAATTTTTATGAGCAAAGAAGAACAGACGTCCTTCTAGGAGAGGAAAGACACCGTCACCTAATCTTTATTCGGCTGCTTTTAGCCTAGGCTTCGATTGGGGTGTATATTCCACCCCAAAAAATAAAAAATTATAATAATATAAATATAAAACGGAATGCAACTACGAAGGCTTAAAAAAATGGCTAATATTATATATAAAATGTTTAGCAACTATCTAATGGATAAAAAAACATTTTTTTCTTCAAGATCAAAAAGCTCAACTCCTGTAACTTTTGATACCTATGATATTTTAATATATTACAGGGTTCAATCACACAACACAATGCACTTGTCAGACCGAATTGAAAACGAGAAACCGTCAACTGGAGATTCAACTATTAAAATCAACCTCCAGTTCATCTCTGGGCTTTAACTGAAATTAAAATCTCACCAAACACTCAAAACACAAAGTTTTACTTTGTTCTCCAGGTTTGGCCATTATGGAGGTTAACTGTGTATCCCTTAAAAATTGTTGCAAATAAAGCAAATAGACCATCTATACAAGAATACTGTGACTAACAAAGACATACATATTTTTACAAATAAATCAACTGCATTCCGTAATTTGAGGTACAAGTTCGGATAATATCAACATTTTGGAGTATATTTTACAAAGAAAATACTTTCAAGTAACAACTTTACAAGTCCGACTACTTTAGCTCTTATTCTGTCTTAATTCTGGGTGTATTTTAAAGAAAGTCTGTGATGCTAATAAAGAACAGCTTGACGTTGTCTAAAATAAACTGCAGTAAATCCCTGTTGTTTGGGAGACGAAGAAACAAAACAGGATAAAAGTAAACAGGGTCTGAAAAGGCAAATACCAGTTATCCGTAGCCTTTAACTTTATCACCATCCTCATTGGTGCAATGCTTTTATTTATCAAGAGAAAAGCTTTTGCTGAGATAACGCAGTAAATTATTTTTACCTTGTGAAGCTTTAATTCATTAATCAAGTTAAGTTTCATTCCCAATACACAAAATTAGTTTCCATTCAATTACAAAAACAAAAAAAAAGTATTGTCATGTAACAAGTAATTTAACGATGAAAATAATAATAATACCATAAAACAATCTTGTGAGAAAGACAAACATTTAAACCATATATGCTTTTAACTTTAATGATCATTCATTTTTAATCTATACGAAGCTGTAAAACAAAAGAAACATGGACTGCTTAGCCCTCTGCTGGCAAAACTAGTGAAATACGTTTTACTAATTTTAAAAACTTCTTACCTAGCCTGTGCTTACATTTTTGTTTCCACTAATTGCTTTACTGAACATTAAAACATGACAAGTTGCAAAGTAAGCTGGTGTGTTTTAAAATGCGGGTCAATGGGGTTTTAAGAGTATACAAGTCTAATAAATAATGCTACTCATTTTATTTTAACTATTTGTCTAAATTTAAAAGATCGAGAATTATAAATTCATCCATTTTGATCGTTTGGAATACATTTAAGAGATAAATCTACCCTAAGGCGTTTTTCTACGATAGGATATCACACTGGCGGATATACTGCTTGTTTTAGTGGTTGATGCTTTACCCCAAATTGGTTGGCAACCAATTCATCCTTGTAACATTAGAGCAGACAAGATTGTTCAACAGCCAATAAACAAAAACCATGAGATCTATAGCGATAGCCCAACTGTCCACACCCATTTAGCCCCAGCAAACACTTTACCCTTAAGAGCAGGCCGTGTCCAGGCTATTATGGTGTAATCCAAGCCCATCTCTTAGTCTTTGGTCTAAAATGTCTGTTTGGCTAGCGTAATTGGTAAATGGACTACAGTTGATACAAGAGAATGAGGAGCAGCTGAAGTAATGCACTGCTCTCCTTGCTGCTCCCACCGCTGTTTATTGTGGCTTGCAGCAGATATCAAATGAAAAGGAAGCAAGCCTCATCCCCCGAATTTCACCCATGCTAAAATAAACACTTCAATCTTCTATGAGCTTTTTGAAACCCAGAGTGAGTGAGAGAAGATATTTAAACATTTAAAACTGCAGACTGAATCCAAAATCCCATCTATTGTGCGTCTCATAAAATTTGTTTTGGCTTGCACAACTAGAACTGGTAAAGAGGCTGTAGTTGTTAAGACACAGGCCTCTCAAAGCCATTAACCAAACCTCTTCTGGCTGTGGTAACAACACCTAATCAATTTCTAAGACTTAAAAAAAGTTTAAGTAACCTTTTTTCTATTGCAGTACAAAATGGATGTTACCTGTCTCTGCATTTCCTCAACTTCTCTATAAGGAATGCTCTTGAGGGTGGTGTACATCTCTGATAATTTATCTTCAGGAATAACCACAGAGGCCCTGAGCATGAAGACAAAGACAATAAATGACATTAACAAAATGTAAACACGTTGAATTTTCACCCTCCTTCAACACATTAGGCAGACCTTTTCCAGTCGAGCACTTCAGAGAAAGGAAGAATGTAGGAGTCAGCCAGGATGACGGGGACGCAGCCAGCCTGCAGCACATCACTGAGGGCAGCTTGACCCAAACGCGCTCCTCGCAAAACCACACAGAAAGAGGACTCCTGTGGAGACGATCCGGGATCAAACCATGTGTGAGACAAGATGATCATGTCTGGATCAACAGTCAGAGCTAGTTCTAAAAAAAAGATTTAATTTATACTTTACAATATTAATGGATTGTTACGATTATTTTTTTATTTTGTGTATTTGGACAAAAACACTTGGAAATAAATACCTTTTAAAAAAATTTTTTAATTAGAATATCTCTCAACCATCAGTTTTCTGAAATCAAAACCTAACACAGTGTCTACTCCTCCACAATCACATCTGGAAACATGATATTAACTTCCACGTGAACAGAGTTTAAATTAATACAAATAACTTGCTGGTCATGGTACAAGTAATCTAAAATTTAAAATCATTACAGTATTAGCTAAAAACAGGAACATGATGATGTATCCCACCTGCAGGATCTGTGGGTAGTCATACACCTGTCCTTTGTAGCACCGCTTCCGTGCGGAGGCAGCACCCTGCGAGAGGTTGCTGCACTTGTCTAGCAGGAGCAGCGCTTCTCCATTTTCTTCCTTCAAGCGCTCGAGTTCAGCGCGATACTCTCTGTGAATCGCTGTTTGAGAGGACAGGATGAAGTAACGCCTCGGTCTGACCAAAAGCAAAAGAAACGCAGAGGATATTAAAATCAGCCGGTTGTTTGGTGGGCTAATTGCTACAAATAATTATTTTAATCAAATGTGGCTTACAGTAATGTAAAACCAGAGCACCGCATGAAAGTAAACAAACCCTTGCTTGTAGGGGGGGTCATGATTTGACACTGATGAAGTTAATATTTGAAATCTGCTCACCCAGGCTGTCGTTCAGGCAGCACACCGTCTCCAGAGAGAGGACTGTAAACTGGGATGCTGACATCATAACCTTGTCTGTAGGTCCAAGTGGAGAAACCACCTCCTGCCAAAAGGGCTCTGAAATAATACATTAGGACCGTAAATAAGGTTCTTCAGTAGAATCACATAGAGAAAAAATAGCTCAACGTTATTTTAATTTACATGGATTCATTTGCAACTTTACTGAGTGGAAATAACTTTAAAACTAAGGTAGGGCTTAGTGATTTTAGATGATGTTACTGAGAGAGAAACAGCTTGTCACAGTCCTCTGGTTCTAAGAAGGCTTTAAGCCAAACAATTTTAGCTGGATACACCTTGAAATTTCTCCAAACGAAATGCAGTTATCTAAACTCTCGGTTTATAATTACAAGAGCTTTCGTCCAAAACAATAACCTTATTTTTTGGGATACACTGGCAAGGTTTTCATGAAATACTGACTGGAAATAAAACATTTTGACTGGCGTGTGCTTTTAGGCATTTTAAAATGTACTACAGCTACCTGTCTCTGGGCACGTCCAGGGCAGTGTTGTAGTCTGGCGGACCGCCGGGTAACATGTTGAAAAGCAAATGATTCATCCCTTTGTCCCATCTAACAGAACAAACATACGATTATTGCAGGGGAAAAATGCTTTAGCTAGTTTGAGCCATATGTTGGTGGTAAAACAGCTTCAAGACACGAGAGAAATATTGTGATGTGTGGCTTTAGGTTTTTGCTTCATCATTGATCAATGTGAGAACTAAAAACATCAATGAAATTCAGATTTAACATAATTAGGTATAGCATAGTTTACACCAATTTGACCCAATATTAAAAGGAAAACTGAAAATTGTTTCTACCATTGAAGTATCACTAATGTAGATGCTAAAGGAAACCAGTTGAATTACAGATAGAACAGGAAACACACTGCATGACAATGGAATACTTTCACTCTAATTTACCCTTACTGTATAAGATAGCAAGCGCCCAATATAGATTTTAGTATCTGAGAGCATAAAACTCAAACAGAGCTGCAAGGACATTGTGGTTAAAGCAAATTTTACATTGTTTCATCTTTTCACTAGTAAATCTTTATTAAGACTTTTAAATTATCTTCAACAGACTATGTCTGTTCTGCTATACCTGCAGTACATTTTATTATGCAAGAGGCTGAAACTCACATAGAGGTACAAGGACATTGTAGTTATAGCTAAATTAGAATTTTTACCTGCAAATCTTTATTATAACTTTTTTAAACTATATTTAACGGACAGGATTCATGTCTCTTTTGCAGAGTCTGTGCCATGTGCTTGCTCTCAAAATGAATGTACATGCACACACCCAGTACAATATACATGCAAACTTCTTTTTCATCTGAAAAAATCAGCTTTGCTAATAAGTAGCATGGACCTAAAAGGCTAAGTCTGCTGTAACTACTTACCTGGGTAGCATCGCCAGGGCCTGAGCAGTCTCCCTGATACGTAGGGAGTTCTGATTGAGCACATCAATAGATGGAATAAACAGACAGGCTCTCGTAACATCATCCGTGTAAAAGTCACTGTCTGAGATTGCACTCAGCAAGTCGTTGTATTCCCGAGAAAGCCCCGTGCTGCTGATGGGAACTCCAAATTCATCCACAAACCTCTGAAGAGGATAGATGTAGACCTAAAAGGGATACAAAAACTACATTTAGATCCATTCTGAATTGGAAAACTGAACACACAATTAATACAATGGTCTGACAATTTGGAGATACCTTGATTTTGTTCTTGGGATTGTAGCCACATCTATAGACATCAAAACAGGTGTGCATTCGGCAGCTCAGGTCCCCCCTCTCAGGTATGGGGCTGGATGCAGGCAGTTGGATGAGAGGGGCGTCATGCACGCTCCCCCTTTCAAGCGTCCATTCAGCTGAGGACTCAATGGAGTGAGGCCAAAACTGGAACATCCCGGTGGCGATCAGTCCCAACAACACAACCGAGAACAGTGCGATGTAGTAGATGCGATGTTTGGTTTTCATCCGCGGGATTAGAGCCGGACCCCGAGAGCTGTACTTCCCTGGGGCATACATGACTGACAACCACTAGTCAGACCAGCAGCACTGGAAAGGCTCTTCTGCTGAGAAGCTAGATTAACAGGATAGTTAACAAACTGCTGCTCTAGATGCTGTAATAATCGATGCTAACACTGAACTAATGAAATACTTTTCACAATAAGACACTTAAAAAAAAGGTACCTAGAAAACAACAGCAATTTATAGACAAAATAAAATGAAAACAACTAAATAGACATTTTTGATGTTGACGGTATAGTGGTTAAAAAAAAAAATAGTTTGGCTAGCATTAGCTAAACCAGCTGTTTAGGTCAGTAACAGAGAAAAAAAGAAATATCTCGTAGTGAGGACTGTTCACATACCAAGACAGTAAGCAGAAGAGTTGATTCAGTCCTCCTCCATCGTTGCAGAACAAGGAACAATAACAAAAACAAAGTCAATGCTAACTTAGCTCCGAGCTAACGCTAGCCTTTTCGGGATACGCCAGGCGTTCTTCTTCTACGCCTATAAAAGATCAGTCTCCACTCAGAGCTCCTCTGTCTGGTTGACAGGCACGAAAGGGAACATTAAACTCCAGAAGACGAAAAAATAAACAAACATTTGACAGCTTTGTGAGTGTTTACATATGTGCAGATGTTCTTCATCTACATGTTGAAATGACCAGCTTTTTTAAGTATAGGTTATTTTTTACTGGTACAAGTTTTTCTTAACAGAAAACCAATATTACCAAAGTCAGAATAGAAAATATCATC
This sequence comes from Orestias chungarensis, assembly GCA_032876305.1. Lineage (NCBI taxonomy): Eukaryota > Metazoa > Chordata > Actinopteri > Cyprinodontiformes > Cyprinodontidae > Orestias > Orestias chungarensis. The sequence continues at coordinate 1,231,514 of JAVLVB010000047.1, forward strand.
AGTATGAAACTGCTTAAAGCAGTTCAACATTTTATGGAATAAGTGTTGAATAAATTAGGTGTTTTAGTCAAATACCAGCACAGCAAAAAACTGGTTACCCTAAATACATAAAATCTCAAGCAAATGCTGCAAGAAAGATCAAAACAATAATAGCACATGTGCTTATTTAGTAGATTTATTCACTTAACAAAATCAAGCCTTCTTATTTCTTATAGTTAAACTACAACCTTCAATTAAACAATTGAAATTCCAATAATAATTTCACATCTAACTTTAAAAGCTTATTTTGCCCCATTTCAGTTTTTTTTAGATCATGCAAACGTGAATATCAAACAAATATGAGTGAATGAAAAAGCCAGAGTTAATAAAATTATGTTGACCTTTTGGTATTTTAAAACAGAGAACCCTATTAGTATGTATATTAATGTAATATTCTAATTTTCTTAGATGTCAATGTGTGTACTTAATGTAAGAATGCAACCATTTAAATTGAATCTCTAAAATCAATTGTAATCCATGAAATGCACCTGTAAGTGAAGGAATTATGACAGAAGCTTCAGATTTTTCTCTCAGTTTGTAGTTTATTCCATTACAGGCAGGGCAAGACGAGAGAGGTATTAAATACATTCTAATAGTGGGGCAGGAAAGGAAGGGATGCAAACCAGGTAAACATGGACATAGACATAGTTGAATTATTACTTTTGCAATATAGACAAATTTGTATATTTGCCAATAGTATTAATAAATAGCTTCTTTTTTCTATGTCAGTATTGATCTTTTCAGGTATTCTTATTGGTAAATAGTGGTTCTCTAAATGACTATTGGAATTCATCTTACAGACGTCTGCATTAATAAGTACACGTAGAAGACAGTGCTGTACACGTCACAAAGGGGAGGGGGGGAGGGGGATAATACTTACTATTTGCAGAGTTTATTGTATGAACTGCAAACAAAGATACTGCAGGAAGGAACTGTCTGGTCTGACAGTAGTGCTTCTAACAGCCCTGGCATAAAGGCTTAGGTAATGCTTGATTTTAAACTGGTTTTCTCAGTCTGCTGCAAGCCACCAACGCATATTTTATAACCATTAAAGAAACGGTTAGTTAGACGTGGTACCAAATGTCGCTGTGTGGCATGCCTTTTCACTTTAAGGAATCTGTGAAGATTAAAACAAATTAAAAAAACAATGAAAATTTAAAAGCATTGCAAGCACGCATGGCAAAACATACATGCCACACTGACAAAACTGGGGAAACAAGGCTTAATTATAGAGAATGTCTTGCATTTAGGAAGAGCTTCCCATACCATCGTAAAAGCTGAGATAAAAAAAACACTGACATCAAACCAATCGATTGCAGGATAATAAAACCACCAAATATAGTGTTAAAAGTGAACACATTTACCGTACTAAAGAATGCAAAACGTGAGCTTTTCACATCCAAACTGATATGGACTACTGTATGACGTTCATGAATTCAGTCCAACTTTCAAGGAGGATGAACCAGATTAAAGGGAAATACACACTTTGACCTCCAAAACCGAAAGCACCTTCAGTATAGGAAAACAAAAGGAGGTCTTGACACACCTTTACTTCTAAGTAACCCTTTCGTTTGATGTGTGAACAATGACTGAGATATGCTTATAATTTCTGGACAAGTTCACGGAATATTTACCGTGACTTGATAAGACTCGTCTCTATACAAGCCATGCTACGTTAAAATGCATAAAGCATGCAAGCTCGGACCTGTGCACAAGAGATTTCTAAAGAAAATTATACAGTAATTTTAAGATAAATTAGCAAGTTTATTAGTTCTAACCCAACGTGCAGAGATTCTGTTTTTTACATGACGGGTATGGCAGCAATTTAATATCAGGATGATTTTTTTTTTTCTGTGTTGTTTGCCGCAGTCTAGATGGGAACCAATAGATTAACAAGATATGAAATGCTCAACTGAGCCGGTGTTTAAATAAAGTCTTAAAATCCTTAAACAGAAAATTACATCTCATAAATATCATTTGGCAAGACAATGTAATATCTTTTCTTTTTTTGGCAAAGGGGTAAACTGAGCAATATGTGTGCAATGGTGACAAAATATCAATCTAAGTGCCTTAGTGACAAGTTGTCCATCAGAATAACTTAAAAAAAAAATTATCATGCATTATAAAGTGTAACAAAAGACTCAAAAAACATCCATAGGCATCTGTAATAACTTATTCACAATCACTTAAATGTTAGGACACATGTATTCTCACCAACATGAAACACACTTTTTCTCCGACTTAGTTGTTTTTAGACCTGAAGAACAACTCTTCTCGTTTTCGTTTATTAACAAATATGTCCCATCTTCACATTCTGGATTTTGAAAAAAAAAAAAAAAAGATTAAATAAAAGCTGTACAAGCTCCCAGAACTGCTGAAGACGCAGGACGAGGTCCGGTACACCAACCCAGATGATGTGCCTTTGCTAACCGTTTCTACAGCACTAGTTTCTGATTTCCTGCTCAGTTAACGATTCTCCCTTTTGCATTTGCTAAATCAGGAACTGGCTGAAATGTGGAAAAATGTCCCCGGCAATGTGGGTCTGATGGCATTGTTCTGGATCGGCATTGTGAAGCTACAGTTGTGAAGCAGCACAGCCCCCTGGCATGCAGAGAGAGGTATCTTCTTTTTCTGTCATTGCAATACTTATGAAATGTTCAAAGAGGGACACCTGAAGTTTGGATATGGAGTGCATGTTGGTCCCTTAGGCTCTCTAATAAGTGACTGCATTCCACTCTATGCGTGTGTTTTGTGATATGTTTGAATGTTTGAGTCACTGGAGCTCTTGAACGGAGCCTTTAGAACAAACTAAACCATGGACGATAGCGTGTTCTCTTCAGAGCAATGGCAAGGGCTGGATGTTCGTAGGGAGTGTATGGCTGGCGGGGCGCCGTCGCTTGGCGAAAGATCGTTGAGCTCCTCAGAGGACGAGAGGGGAAAGGACGGGGATAATGATATTCCTGAAGAAGGATCAGCTGATCCAGCAAAAGTGCGTGGAGGTTTGGGAACGAGATTAGGCTCGAGTGTTGCTCTGGCCAGCAGTCGCGCATCATCCAGTTGTTGTCCATCTGCGAGATATTCACCCTGTCCAAAGGAGCCCCTGCCTGACTCCGACTCACCGTCGGAGAGATCCAGGGGCGGTGAGCTGCTGCCATCCAGTCTGAAGAGAGAGTCTAAATACTGAGCAAACTCTAGCACAGCCTGACTGGGGTTCCCATTCGTGAGCTGCGGTGGTGAAGTAGAATACGCCAAACTGGTTTCTTCACCTAACAATTTCTCGGTCATCTCCAGCTTAAAGTTATCCTTTTTGCAACTATCCATCAGTCTAGAGGCAATCTGTGGGCTTAGCGGAGCGTTTGGAGTGCTCCCTGGGCTGTAGACACAGGGCATCGGATTCCCATCTGTAGCTATTGTTGGAGGTGCATTGGACTCATGTTTGAAAGGCTGAACAGACTGATTTAAAAGGACTGGAGAATGGGGTCCACTGTAGCGTGGGGGGGCAGGAGACAGTCTCATCGGGTAATCTGGAGTGGCTCTGGATCTGTGTGGAGCAAAGAAAGGTCCAACTTCACCTAGGTGCTCAGGTGTTGCCTGGCAGAGGCAATCTGCAGCCAACAATTCAGTACGAGAGCTAAGAGATGGGTTCTCCTCGGGTATTGGAGCATCCAATGGGAAAGGTAGGCTACCAAGCATCGGCGACCCCCTGAAAGCTGCAGAGGAGCGCCGGGAATCCAGACTATAGAGAGACTCTGCATCTGAGAGACTCTCCATGACGGCCAGCGGCGCCTTGCGGTCCCTCAGCTCTACCGCAAGGCGCTCCCGTGCACCACGCAGCACTACGGGAACTGGGGGAGGTGGACACTCAGAGAAACCATCCAGAGATATTTCAGACTGGGCACACGAACTGGAGGACAGGAATAGAGAGGGTTGGGAAAGGAATGACAAGGAAAGGAGGGGAGTGGGGACCCAGAACACAGGATAGACAATAAAAATGGGTATAAACAACTTTTGTTGGGTTAAAGAGGGGGGGGGGGACAGGCAAGTGTTAGTTCTGGCACCATATCTAGGTTATCCAAACTTCGTGGCCACAACAATGTATTAGGTTAATGGAAGAAAGAACAGACACAGCAGACTAGAAAAGCATAGGTGCTGATCATTTTGCTCATAATTCCTTGTTTCCAACAAAAGGATCTCCTTATCCTCATTTAAGAGATAAAGGATCTCAAAGAAAGGACATTTGCAAACCCTTTCCTCCATTTCTTTCTAACCTCCATACTTTAAGTGCCAGTAACAAGCAGAGATGTTTGCATAATGAGAGGCACCCATGGAGTGCATCTATGCTATTGAACTAGCATTGTATGCAAAGGCTAAAATCACAATTCAAATGTTATTCCTACTTTAACTTTGCATTGACTCAGGACAAGGACTGAACCAGAGAGGGCGAGGAGGAAATCGAAAACTACCATACGTTACAATTGCTCTGTGGATAAACAGCGTGCAGGCGTGCAAGAGAGAGGGGATCAAATTCTGCAAAGTTAGTATCAGCATGCCTTGCTTACCGTAACAAATGCTTTTCTCTTTTTGTTTTGTTTTAAACAAACAGACAATAATTTGAGAAAACAATAAAGCAGCAGTTAGTGGCAGTGTTTGTCTGTCAGAACCACATGATAAATTACAGCTATAATCCAAGGATAAAAATGTATTTAGCATGTTCCTTTAAATAGCACACCTACGAGAGAACCTTACATACTAACCGAACACTGCTGTTCCTGCGATGGTGGGCTGTGGTGGGCGTCGGCTCCTGAGAAGTTGCGTCCACAAACATTGTCTCGGGGTTCAGGTCCACTTCCGTGGGGCTCACCATGATCTTGGCTGCCGACAACAAAGCCGTTTTGCCTTTATTGTAGTTCTCCAGAACCTGTTATTAGCACAGAGGCATACACAAACACACACAAAGGACTTCAGAGATAAATGCAGAAGAATGTGGACCAAAGGTGAAAAACTGGCCAAGCACATGGGAATAAACTGGTTTATTACATGAAATTACTTTCTAAAAACCAAACCATAAAAAAACGTACTTTAAATCATAATTACTTCTTTTTTTTAAACATTTTTTCTGTATAACAGTGAAATGCGGGAATGTCTGTCTCATGAGAATCTTAGGATGTTTTACAATAAAATGCAAACTTGTTTTAGTTCTGCCTTTCGATTACCATCATAACCAAAAAAAAAACAAAAGCGAAAATTTATTTTAAACAACCTCATCTAGTTAACAGTTAAAGGTAGCTATGCAGATGAAAGTGCAATCTGATCAGGTAGCTATGCAGATGAAAGTGCAATCTGAAAAGGTTTTACAACCCTACTCCCACAGCAGCATCGCTTCTTCAAGGAGAACTACAAAGACTTTAATAAATCCTGTGATACAATAACGAACCACATGTCAAACTTATGTGTTCAGAAAATGACAGAGGAAACACAATATTACATATGTTTAGTCAACTTTAATGTATTAATGAGCACACGTTAAAAAAAACAAAAAAAAAACAACATACACAAAGAATGAAGTTTTAAACTTACAGTAAGTGTGAAAGACATAAAATACAACAGATAATGGTTTAGTAAGTTAAAATGCAATTAAAATAATGCACTTGGTTATGGAAATGATTTGGGAGCGTTAAAATGAAAAGCAATTTGGCAACTAATGAACGTGAGATATTAAATATTATTATCAACATAAGGAAATATTCATAACCAACAAGGTGCGTTGCATCACTTGTAACAAAGAAAGACACAAATGCTTGAAAAAAAATTAACACTTGAATCTTAGTGTTGCACCGCAGTCCAAGTAGTTACATTTTTGGATCATATTGTAAATTGACCCAGTCAACATTGTAAACTTGTGTTAACCTTTCATTATTTAAACATGTGTCAACCCTTAGTTTATGCAAATTAAGAATTTTATGTTTTTTTAAAGAAAAGTGGGGGTTATTCAGAAAGAAGTGCTGCAGTGACTGAAAACCAAGTCAAGAGTGAGGGGTAAAAAAAAAAAAAAAAGAGTGGTTATTGAGGAAGAAATTAATTCACCATAGAAATGTTTAATACATACAATAATAACATCTGAGGTTGTGGATCAAGCTTCTCAAATTTTGCACCAAGGCCGTTGAATAAATGTAGCATAGAACAGGCTGAAAAGAATCGAAGGTTAGTTGAGAAACATCAAAAGGAAAACCTTTAAAACCGAGGGTCAAACGTTTAAACAAAGGAATCAGTCAGATTGTTTGACACTTGTAAACCTCTCGATTTTGCAAGGAGCTCTGTGATGCTACCACCTTGAGCGGATAATGTTCATTAGTTGAGTTAGACTCAACAGACAGCGCCTCAGAAAGAGCAGTAGGCATGACATCTTCATTGGAGTAATAAATGCATGGCAAAGACTTGGTTTTTGCGGGTAAGCAAGAATCATTTGCAGCTGGAATAGCTCCAGTGTGAGGGTGTGAGGAGATGTTAGAAAATAAAGTGACAGACGTCAAGCACGGCTGGGTGGACGAGGTGCACCCTGACAGAGGAGGAGGTGGAGGAACGGACTCGGAATCTGGAAAAGAGGGAGAAGCTGTGCCAGTCGGACGGATGGAGACAGCTTTGGTTTCTGTGTGGGATTCAGTGCCAGACAGGTGTTTGCGGACAAAGGAAGAGGTGTCAAATGGAGGAACACTCGGGTTTAGCTCGCTTTGTGGGGTTTTAAACAAAGTGCTGTTGCAGGCTGGCTGACCGACTTCCTGTTCCTCCAGTTCCAAATATTCCTGATCTGGAAGGGGAAAAAATCTTTCCAGCACCTGTTGAAAAACCAGAGATTAAAAAAAAATCGAACTATCCCACACATACACACGCACACAGGAATGTTAACTCTGCAGCCACAAAAAGTGCAAACCCCGTCGTTGATCCTCGACATGCAGACACACAAAAGCAGCCCATTATAAAAACCGACGTTCAGAGTCCTAGAAGAGAAGGTCAGAAACCAACCGTGACAGAACAGTTCCCATGCTTTGAGATAGGACTGATAAAGAAAACAAACAAAGACATTAGAGAATAAGTTATGGGTGAGAAACAGCTCACATGCTCAACAAAACCCTTTAAAAGCCTCAAAAGGTTTTATCCAATTCTTTTGTCATAAAACTTGGCAACAGTTGTTTACAGTAGGGATACAAAAGGAGCAGGTAACAATATCTGTAGTGGTCACTTTACTGCGTTACCATACGGTGCAGAAATTTGGAGACTAAAAACATCATAAGAGCAATATAGGCATCATCTATTATAAGAACCAGTCTAGGATTTCCTTCCTATGAGAAATAATAAAAGTAATTATATAATCTGATTTTATAGGAATTCATAGTCTGATCTTTTTTTTTTTTTCAACATGGACATAGCAGATATTTTCAGCCTTCCACTATTACGATGACTGTCATTCATGGACTTAAGCTAAAAATCCATATATTTTTTGTTAGAAGCAACCGATACATGCTCACCATTGGTTTTAAACACCCAGCACTGGAAGTCAAGAACAAGACTGGAGGGAGAATTCTCCATTACATGGAAAAAACAAAAAAAACAAAAACACCCTCTTGAAGAGAAATGGATATGCACAAAGATGACACAGACCTTGTTCAGGCCCTTCATCACCATGTGTGGCATGTGCTCATTCAGCATGGCAGGCGATATGATGACCTCGTTGAACCCCTTGTTGTCTCCCCACAAAGCCGAGTAGGTCGGCTCTTCCTGTCCGCACCTAGAAAGGCAGAAACGCAGATCAGTCGAATGTAGAACACTTAGCAATTTTCTGAACAGACTAAAACAGAAAGGAGAGAAAGGTGATGTGATATTTAGCCAGTTTAAAAAAATAATAATAATACATATATATATATATATATATATATATATATATATATATATATATATATATATATATGTGTGTGTAAATCGTCTCTCAAAATATGGGCGTGAAATGAACCCTAAATATAAAAACATTTCTTAAACGGATGCAAGGCGAGTCCATTTAAAAACGTTCACGTCCATTTTTTTTCCTTTTTATGTTGGTTCCAAGGATCTATAGTCATCTTTTCATGTGACATTAAGCAGTAGCTTTCCAAGCTTAAAACGCTGACTGCTTTGTCACCCAGTTTCGGTCCAGCCCTGGTACATGACTAAAGTCAGAGGATCTTTTCCATTAACACAGGAGACATGAGCCCCAAACATTGCTAGCGTAGCTTAAACAACGGAGTCATGATGTATATCTCATGTCTTCAGTTCCACCTTCACTTTTGTTCATGTTCTTTGGACATTATTTGAAAGCTCGAAACTATAACCTTAAATAAATGTTAGACAACCTGTTAACTGTCTTAGTGTTTCAGTCAAAACACACTCGCAAATTGACAACTGCATTACCACAGACAAGACGTTGAGCAGAAGCTCGACATAATCGAGTGATGTCCATCTTCAGATTCACTCCAAAATATATTAAAGTATTGACATAATAAACTTAAAAAAAATGAAAATTCTTACCATGATTCTGGTGGGTGGTTGTGCACCACATGGATGATCCTGCCAGGAGGGTAGAGAGGTGTGGAGGCTGACAGGGCAATGCTGAGGTCACTGGGGTGTGGCCATAGGCGACTGCTGGGTGGCGCTGCAGGCTGAGACGGAGAGTCGTCATCCTCCACCGGAAGCTCTGACTTGGGGATGCATTTGGTACCTCCCACAATAATTCTCCACTGTCACAAAAAGGTAAATATTTGTCTTAGAGCCGTTACCATTCCATGAGAGATTTGCAGGCAATAAGAGATTTTACATTAGAGTAACAATCAGCGCAAAATATAAACCTGATAAAAATATATGTCAATAAAGTTAAGTCGGAGTTATCTCACTCAAAATTACCTTGGGTTTGTTACTTTTCTGTAAGACCTCCAGAAGGTGCCTTCTGAAACCCTCCAGCTGGGAGAGGCCGAGTCTACAGACAGACCAGGTAACGTTGTGATAATGCTGCTGAAAATGAATCACAGTGTATTTGATCCACCAGAAGAGGTACCTTGGTACGAGGTCTTTTCCTAAAACCACAGACGTGACAAACTCTTTGGAGTACTCCATGGCATCCGCACTGCGCATAAAAAAAGACATGGAAAAACCTTAATTAAAACTTAAAACAAGTTATGTGAAGACTGCTAAGGGCCTGAGTGTGACGGAGTGTAACTTTTACAGAAGTCTGAAGTGATCCTCAAAGTCTTTGCAGCAGAACTTGCAGTTAGAAAATGTTAAACAATCCAGAATTTGATTTGATTTGATTTCAGCAGGCTCCTGGCTGTTCCCTATTTTCTCCATTTGTGATACTTTGCTCTGCCTTAAGTTTGTTGAAGTCTTAAAGCCTTTGTAACAATTTCCTGACTTTGTTTTCATCTTCTGCTGTTATTCATGAACTTTCTAGACTACTTTCTTAAAAGACAGGTTCTATTAACTTTTTTTTTTACTTACAGGTCTAGCAGTAATAAGACCTGGTTGAAACTGAAACAAAAGTTTACTCTTGATTTAAGAAGTTTATATTCTGCAAATACATTTATTTTAATGTTGACATACACTTCAGTGTGATCTGAATAATTCAAGTTTGTCAAAAGAAGGAAAAACAGAAAAAAAACAAGGGACAAATACTTTGTTATGGTGAATTATTTGAAACATAGACGTGCAAGTCTAACATCAAGTTGTTGTAAATGGTCCATAATGAGCTTTTAAGTTCAGTACAGTTGTTATTACTTCCATACCACTGGAGCGATGCTCAATAAGTGATGCTTTACACTTTGGGCATTTGAAGTCTTGATTCTTATTAAGCCAACTCAACAATTACACGGCTTATTCTAGTATGCAAGACGTAGTGGAGTGCCAGCAATAAGGGTAATGTGTTTCTGCACAATGCGTCTTACCATGACAACAGCATGGATACTATTTCACATTTTTGGCATGCAAACTCTCAAAATCAATTTCCTCCACAGCCAGGCTGAAAGGGATCTTATCTAGCCAAGTAACATTTGTCTACTGTCCATTTCATTACCCAGGAATGCTGCAGGCTTTCACCACATTATTGATATGTGGCCCCCTCGACTCTGTAATAGGTTCTTTGGTGACCTTTATTAATGAGGTGGTGGATTGCTTTCTGGGATGCATTTAAGGTGCGTATTGATCAGTGAACATGTTTTGGCTGTGGGTTACAATTCTCTGGTGGTTCCCTCCAAAGCTATCTACCATCTTTGACAGCTTTGGAAGAAGCATACATATAATACTGATAATAAACTCTATTCAAATTATAAAACCTAAAAAAACAGCAACAATTATGCAACTTACAGAGGTATTTACAGCCTCACACCAGGATCTAACCATTGTTTTCTAGTTGCCAGAGGTGCATCACATGCATATTACACGTGATTTAAAAAAACAAAAAGACTGTAATAAAACAAATACATTGGTTAAATAAGCTAATTACTCATGTTTATCATGAAAACTATTTATTAATTTGAATACTTATATAGTTTAAGTGCAACAACCCAAACCTGTTTTTGAGCTGTTTTAGCAGACAATTCAAAGATTAAGAGGTAACAAACAAGTTACACAAAAGAATATCCTTAGTGTACAGTATTGGCCCCTTAGAAAATAAAAACCTGTTTCACTGTGAACATAACGATTCGGTCTCATCTTAGCTTTAATAAACTTCTTCCAATATTCCAACAGAACTCAACCTACTTTTTAAAAAGAATGAACAGCCTGAGTTACCTTAGAAGGCCACCAGGTGGAGAATAAGAGTAGCAGTGGAGTGTTGGGTACTGAGGTCTGAGCAGGAAAGACAGAATAGCAGCGGTTCCTGCACCCAGAGAGTGCCCGACTATCACCAGCCCATAATGCTTGGTGCCCTTAATCTGTGGGAGACAGAGTCATTACACTCATTGAAGCGAATGCTGTTAATACAAAAAAAGAGTTGCTTGTATAACCCGCCTCTTTATCTGCCTATATATTGTGTGCTTTACACAAACATCCAGTTTATGGTAATTTTAAATATTTAATAAAGCTTTAAATAAGGTGCAACAGTTAATGTGCGCACGCAGTATAAATAGGATCCGTACTGAGCCAGTCACATTTTACACTGTATATTGAGTCACGTACCAAGTCTCTTCCAAAAGCTTGTGACAAGATCATTTCCTGCTCCAATTTCTTCTTAATGTATTCTGCTGAGTAAACCATTCCCTGGAGAGAAATAGAAAGAGATTCAATACAGAGAGGGCAATACAAAGATAAAGAAAAATGAAAAGGAAGCCATTTATCTCTTTTCACAATATCCAAAAGCAATTAGTCGGCAGTTTCACATATAAAATGACCCCCCTACCCAAAACCACAGAAAATAGAGAATAGGAGGAAAACATGAGCAAGTCTGAATTGCACTTGAGTTACTCCGTCTCTCACCTTGTGACCAAGCCAGGTCCCATGCTGCACCTCCACTGGCAAACGCTCAGAGTCTCCTGTTAGATCCGTCAAGGCGTCCTGATTCACAAGAGACCATGAAGTTAAAAGTAAGAAAGAAAAAAACAAAACAAGGGTGACATAAAGGAATTAAACAAGTCACAAAAAACCTACTTCATTATAAACATGCCCGGTTCTTGTCCCAAAGTGTTTTAGCAACAATTCTTTAACATAGCAGAAAGTAAAGGAAATGAAAGAAGGGTGTTGGGTCAGACAGGTTCATATAGCTTATCGTATTTACTTTTAAAAGAGTGAAACCTAAATTTCTTTAATAAATGATCTTGAATGTTGGTACAACCGTTTTTCACTTTGTTCTGATCCATTTCATTCCTATATGCATTTTACCTTTGTTACACAAAAACCTATTAAAAATGTCCTATTTACTATTGTGTTGTTGTTTAAAACATCTTAGAAATCTGGTAAACCTAAATGAGAGTGTGTAGGACATTTTCTCTCCAACAGTGGACAGTCACGCTGTAGGTCTTTTTAGTGATGGGTGTGGGAGTTTGGGGGCGCTCCACTGATATTTATGAGACTTTGAACGGTTCTAGAAGGTGTTAAGAGATTGGAGGTGCTGCTGGGAGGTGGGGGAATCTAACAGTACGGGAAAATGAATATTTTAGACATGAGGAATTTCAGCGAGCAAAGAAAATAAAAACCACCTTTGGAGAAAGGGTTCCTCTGATACTGATGACAACCTTTTTCTTCGCATGATCCACCGCCACAAAGAATGGAGTCTCATAAACCTGTTTAAAATGTACAAAAAGTAACAAGTTACAAATGTAGGTTTGTGTGAGGAAAATCAGAAGAAACCTCATGATACAACTGATAATCTGATCAAGCAGTGGTAAAAAAGATGGAGTGATGTTCCTCCTTTTTGGCCTGCAGAAAGAACCTTGTAAAAACTCAAAATACGTTAATACTGCTCAGACTTTTCCATATCCTCTTATCAAACAATGATAACTTTGATATATTTTATTGCTGAAAAGTTAACAACTCAACTAGAAGGTTGTTCAGCAAAGGGACTTGCTGGAGATCAGTGACTTGATTGTAATTGGCCGATGGAGGTCGTCAGATCAAAATTAAAAAACTACTAAACTGTGAACTTGACCAGACGGTTTTATGAATGGAAGTGACCTGGAATGTCTGCTTAATCTTGTCAACTCTGTCTGAATTCCCTGGTCCTAATAAAGGCATCCCCGCAGCATGATGCTGCCACCACTGTCAATTATTGGAACTGTTGTGTATACAGTGTTGGCTATCTGCCAAATACAGTGTTTCTGAATTTAGAGAGTTTACTTCCAGTTTTCTCTGGGGTACTTTCTTCTACAGACATGCTTTATCCCCGACATGGTTTGTGACAAAGTGCAAAAAGTAGATTCCTTCGGCATTCTTTAAAAAAGTTCATTTTCTTCACCACTTCCATTGGGTCCAGGTTTGTGGTGTGCAGTACTTGTGAAAACATTGTTCCACCTGAGCTGTACAATACAGCAGCTCCTCCAGAGTCATCATGAGCCTATTGGCTGCCTCCCTGAATAATGTTCCTCTAGCCAAACCACTTGGTACTTTTGCGTTTGGACAGTTTTGGATACGAAGCTAACTAATAGACAAAAAATGGCTATTAGTACCTGGCCCTGTTGCATTATTATGTAATACTGCTTATTGTTCCCTTCAGAAACTGAAATTGGATGACAAACTGAATACAAATAATCACAACAAATGGATAAAATATGCAGCTCTGCACAATCCACTGGCATAGGACCAAAAACTTACGAATGAAAAATTGAAACATGAAAAAAACTAAAACAAACAAAAACCAAAAACAAAGGACTATCAAATATCTTTTGTGTAAAAAAAAAAAAGAGCTAATCATGACATCATTGTAAATTTAATAAAAAACAACAGAACCTGAAATCTCCTTCTACAGTAAATAAAGCAGATGTTTGAGCTTGCATATGATTATGGTTTGTGTAAATGAACCGGGTACTAGAACGATCGGGTGCAGACAAAAACAACTTTACCACAAAACACAAGCCTCATTGACAGAAAACTGACCGCTTGCTTGGTATGTCAGAGGCTTAATTATACCGCCGTCGCTGGCAGGCTAATGAAGGGATCGGAATAAAAATCGCTCACAGCAAGTGCTTTCAAACTGCGTGTCAGGGTTCCTGAATTAAATCATAGGCATACAGCTCTGTAAGCAGTGTTGTAGTCATAAAAGCACATCACTTCCCCCTTGTTCTGTCCTCACAAGTCTCCCACAAAAGGGAATAAAAGGTGCAGAACTGTGTTTAGCAGGGATGTCTGAAAAGAGTCATGGTTCTAGCAGCGAGCAGCCCGGCACCCCCCGAGCAACCCTCCTCTTCTTAGCTGTCAAGGCCTTTTCCATCCTGTCACAGTGCGCAGACTTAAGTCATTGAATTTATAAATGGAAACCCAGTGCTGGTTAACCTCACTCAGAAGCAACCTGCCCAACAAATTAGTGGCCCAAGTTCAAGTTTAAGTATGGGTATAAAAATATGTTCTGCGATTGCAATGAGGAAACTATGTTAATATCTTTTACTGACAATTTTAGAATATTAAAAATAACCAAGGAAAAATTCAACCTCATCTTATAATACGATTACCGCAGTTATTGGTTGATTCAAAGCTTTTTGGCCTTCCTTTTAATGATGTAAAAATTGTCAGGGCGACGGCAAGTTTATGACAAAGGTACAGTTTTCATTATATCATTATGAGACTGCAGTTACTCCAAATGTTTGGCCCCTAATACCAGTAATAAGGAGTCAGCATCCGGGCAATGAAGGTAAAGGGCATGTGGATGAAGAATAAATCAGGTTTTCACAGTAATAGTTGGAAACCACGTTAATTTGACCCCGGGCTTGTTCAAATGCTGAGGGCTTTTGTTTTTGTTTGCTTTGCAACGCTCGACTGGCATGGGACATTAGCAGTTCTTATGCAGATTTTCAGTATCTCAGCAACGACAATGGTGAGTTAATGCAATTAAGAAGAAACGCAAAACGAGGAACAAACAGTCCAGGTCAAACCACGGAGTGGTTATGCTGACCCACTGCTTTACATAACCTTTGTCAGACAAAGACTCTATCTTGTTTTACCATGCAAAGGGTCTGTTCTTAATGATAGACTGTGTCAAGATTCAGCCATGCACAGATTTGACCGTACGTAGGTCCCATATTTACATTTCTGTCCCATTAGATCAGTGAACTTATTCCACATTCTTATGCTATGGACATTTTATAGCTTTCTTTGACATTGATTTAACTTCCTACCACGTGTCCTCCTAGGCCAGATTTATGAAATCTAAAAAAATATAGATATTTCACACAGGAAGTGGTCGACCATGCACTGCTTTAAAACCCATTCTTGTGTGTATGGATTACTCTACTGCAGAATCAGGACTGTGTTGTGCTGCACTATGTCAAGGTGAGTGTGCTGTCTGGTGCTTTGAAATTATTTTACTTTAACTTTCACACATGTCCAGGAAAAAAACAGGGAGAGCTGGCATTGTCATGGTATGTCATGACTTGGAGGACTTTTTCCAACAACCTGTGGTTAAAAAAAATGCTATTAAAATACTACAAACATGTATTTGATTACGCAACAACAGTGTCATCATGAATGACTACTTCTTTTAACGACTGCCGCTCTCATTAAGACATTTGCACACTTTCTCTCCTGCTGTTGGCTTATAGCCAGTTCCAATGTAAAGCAGCTCCACAATTGCTTCTACCGCCTTCTCTGAAGACCAATCTAGGCCTCGGAGTTACCCTAGGGTTGTTGAATATGTCTGGAGATTATTTAGAGAAGTAGAAATGGAACTGAAACAATGGCTTATTACAATAAATCTTATAAAAGTAAAGTTTATAGTTGTAACATACTAAAGTTGCAGGACTGTGTGAACGAACCTAAAAATAAAGGTGTCACCCCAACCATTACGAATAATACGCTTGCCTGATATTGTTGAACCCCTGTCCAAAGTAGACCCCTTATACAGACAAGGAAATAAATCTTTAACACTTCCAATGTACTTATGGTCTGGTTGTTTAATTACTCACAGCATCATGGCAGGATGTGTAGACAATGTGAACCTGCTTCAGATCCCTATCAAGGAAGTGTCTGCGGATAGCAAGGATGTTGCAACCGCAGCAGTTGTCCTCTTCCACTGTCACGGACTGGGACAGCCGTGAGCCAGACACCGACGTGCAGCTGGGCATATAGAGCACAATAACAGGGCCAGGGAGGGGATGTGGGGGGACAAATCAGTGTTAGATTGTTCAGCCGACTGAAGATGAAGTGGACAGAAGAGAAAAGCAGTAACAGTAAAGTAAGATAAGAGGGATATAATTAGCATCCTGGTGCAAAAAATCTGGGTAGGAGAATGTGATGAATTCAACACTGCTTGGGTCAGTGAGTGGGTCTAATTGGAGTGACATTGTCTCGGTGGATTACCACTTGGCGAGTGTTGACGCATGCAAAATTTGATCTGCGCTGAAGAGGCTCAAGAGACACGAAAACCAAATACATAAGAATGTGTGGGTGTGTTCGAGTACTAACGGGCAAGAGCTGGCGAGGCGGCACAGCCCACAGCCAGGCTTCCTCATCAGGTACATGGGCCAACCGTACGCAGCCAGGGCGAAGAGCATATAATAACACACATCCTTGTACATGTTCATCTCCACCTAGAGGGGAGCAAACGCAAAAAATAAAAAAAAAGTACTTCCGAGTGAGTCCGTTGGGAGACACAATCAATTACTTTGATCTGTTATCCTGAAATTTGATCCTTTTTAAATGTAGCAAGATCAGGACATGAACGAAACTCAACTTTTGCCCCATCAGTGAATTACCCAAAACAAACTCACAGAGTTTTTGAGGTCCAGATATCTAGTCCCACTAGTTACTGGTATTCCTGACAAGAATTCTCTAATGTCATTGTTGGCCTGTAGACAAAAAATTCTTACATTAAAAATTCTATTCATTTATTGACTTTCATAAAATAAAGAAAAAAAGAGTGATACCTGGTTCACGACATTGGATCTTTTTGACCTCTGGGTCTGCCTGAGAAGCACCAGTCCAGCAATTATATCACTGGGCACAATATCCAGATCTCTGAAGAATTCTGCGAAAAGGCTGGCCACTTCTGAATATGCATCCTGGTGAAGACAGCGCCAGATATCAGTATAAGGTGACAATACGAATAAAGAGTTAGGAAAAACGAGAGTGTCACAGTAGCATCACTTTGCGCAATATCGCAATTGCAAGGCATTGTTGCAACGTTAAGCAGGCTTTAACATTTCTGAGACCATAGATCAAAACTCTGCCAGCCGATAATAGATTTGGGTAGCTGCATGCAAACACGTTGTAAAGAAATTAGTGACCAAGAAGCTAAAGCTCAGAGGGAGTAGTGATGATTGAATGGAAAGAAAAAAGGGAGGTAGATTTGTTTGACTTGAATGAATACTATCATATATCCCGGTTTCCTGTTCTCCATTTGCTGTGCAGCTTAGAGCAATATGAAACGTCTTAAGTAACTCATGTGGCACAGAATTACCTTTTATCTGTCAGATAAACAACGTGACATTAAAGGATTTGACTTCCATTGCTTTACTGTAACCAATTGCAAGTCCAATACTGTCGCCCTGTTTGGGAGAAAGACAGTGGAAAAAATAATGCTGTGCATCCTGCTTCAACCACTAAAATGCTTGGTTGACCTCTGGAAATAATAAAAATTTGTGAATTTGTGGTTCTATCCCAGGGAGACCCTTTAATTTTCACATTACATTTATTGATTGGAGCCAATATGAACAATTACATGTTTGGGGCATTTAAACATCGTTTTGAGTTTCACAAACTGAAGACACCATGTTGTGCTCAAGCAATTTATAATCTACTTTTGCAACTTGGTTTTAAGCCAAATTACAAAATTGTTTAAGAAGACACAGACACTTTTGCTCTCTTAGGGGCTAAGAAGGTCGTGCCAAAGCCGAACTCTCGGTCACGCATTTGTGGAAGGTTTGTTTGTTTTTTTCGAATTGATCTTTCAAGCTATACCTGTAAAACCCTCACACTGCAGTAAACGTCATCCTTTAACGTATATAGATGTAGTTTACAACACCGTGATTGTGGCAAAGCGAAAGGTCTACGTAAAGTTTGACAGACTGGAAAATCTAATTTTATACTCCGTTGTAGGAGAAGCCAAAAATCTATAATCAAATTTAAAATATATAGGTGGGAAGCTTGCGCGGCTCTTCTGACCCGAAAGGAGCAGGATTCATTCAGATACATGTACTTCCTTAAAATCTTAGACAATTGCTCCTGAAATCTATCCACATCCTGTTCGCTGATAAAGTTGAGTAATTGAGAGCAAACGGATAACAATGCTCTCCATGGACTATAAGGGTTTGTGACGAAAAGGGGCAAACAACAAGACACTGAGAACAAAATGACAAGATTTTCTCTTTGTGGAGCGACAAGAAAGGAACAGATTCATAAGTTTGGTTCGATTATGCAGATACTTTTAACTTTCCTTCACAAAACAAAGGAGAGGGGTAGAGGAATTGCTGGTACTCACTGATTGGGTATCTTGGGCTCTTGTGCAGCACATGAAAAACTTCAGTCTTCTGCTCCAGCTGCTGGCCTGGCCTTCTTCTAATCTGTGTCTAACAGCAAGACGAACACAGAGAAGTTTGTCACAGACCCATTACGCTAAGAGTGAGAGGGAATAATTCAAGAGCCCGTTTGAACCTTAGAGTGTACGTAGTCAGGTTCCGCTGTCGCCGACGGGTTGCTTTGAGTTTGACAAAAGTGCGGCCGGTTGGATCAAAGGTGCACAGGAGGGTGATGCAAACGCTGAGTATCACCAGCCAATTACATGCAACAATTCCTGCAAGGGACGTTCAAGGTAAAATTGAGTTTCTAGCATAAAATGTACGCGACTTAAATTGTTGCTTTCGTGGCTCCTTTTCTAATCATGTTCACGCACCCAAAGCCAAGTTTTTTGCAGTGACATCAGAGCACGGCTGGTAATACTGGACAAGCCAGGCAATCCCTACAACGGCATACACTAGCTCAACAAGTAGGATAGCTAGAAATAAAGAAAATAAGAGGATTCGTGTTAAGTATATTGCAATCTCACCATTAACTGTAAAGTACCAAGACTAATCGTCTGGTGTGTAAGATCTGTGATGGAGGGCCATAAAATCTTACCTATTCTGATGTAGATCACATACTGCACAGCTTCCCTGGGCTGTGTGTACAAAATGCTGCCCCTCATGCTCAACCACATGATGGCACTCTCACATATAAGGCAGCTGACAAGGATGCCCAAGTACCCTCGCCCATGGTCCACCAGCGTGATGGAGCATGACAGGTCTGAGTCATACCGAAGGCCGAAGAGAACCACGGACAAAACCACCAACCTTGGTCAGAGATACAAGAACATTTTTTCTTTCTGCAGAGATTTTTACTGTTGAGCGCGATAATCAGATGCAATATTATTCAATGGGGCTGCTGCTGTAAAGACGGTGAAAATCTATACAGATGCTGAAACACTGACTCACCAGATGCAGTGCAATAGAAAAAGGAAAAGGGCCGGCAGCACCAGGTCATCACTGCCAACTGACCAGCGCCGCCTAAACATCACCATTCCAGGCATCACTGCCCTGTGAGGGAGAGAAAAAACAACGTATTAGTGTCCTTCATACTATATAATCAGAGAGATGTTCCAAATGTTTTTAATATCACTTCCAGTTTCCTGCAGTTTGCATCGTCAACCGACCAAGAAATGTGATAAATAGCGAAGTCTGTCATAAATCTTCAGAGTAAATTTGCAGAGATGATTTAAGATCTAATAAAGTCATATTATAGACTTTATAGATCAACATTATCAACATGCTAGGTAAACAATTTTTATTTTATTTATCTTTTAAATATTTAGAAGTAGAGGTGAGAGGCTGTAGAAAATATTGACAATGGGTTGGGTTAAAATATAAAACCCATAAGATGTCTTTTGGTAATAAAGCTGCTTTAAATTCACACAATCTTTAGAAGAAAAAAGATTACCCTCGTTTCATCCAAGTTAAAGATTAATAAAAACAAAAAGCTTTAAATGGTCATCCATTTAAGTGAACTGTATCTTCAGTTCACTTTTCTCCGACACTGAGAAAAATATAAGTCCTTAGTTGTTGCAGTGCATGTCTGGCATTGGTGGTTTACATATTGTTACTTTACAAACTGACAGTCATTTCTGAAAGGATAAACTTTCTGTTTCAGAAATAATCTCATTCAAATTCAGAGACTTCCTTAGTCCAAAACCCGCGGCCAAGAAGAGTCTCAACCGGTTTCAAAAAAACAGAATATAAGGATTGTTGCTGACACCTGGTGTGAACTTGATGGTAACTGAAATGTTAGAAATTTATTTACTGAGAAAACCTTTGGCATAACCACTGAACAAATTTAAAGAGATAAATCCAAGATTAAAAAAAAATGTAAATAAGAAAGTCAAAGCTTAATTAAGGTACCTGTGCACCCTTCTACATAGCTCTCTGTAAGAGTGTGTGAAGCATTACAAACAAAAAGCTGCAACTTGCTCTTAGATCATCTTGTGTGTAGAAGTAGCATTTAACAAGCCGTTAAGCATTCTGTTACAAAATAATCAGAACACTGGGTGTCTTGTTTTCAGCCACCACATTCCCAAATCCACAAGTCCGTAGTACTTGAAATATGAATCCAATTTCTGAATTCACAGTCCAGAAGCTTGCCACGGGCAAAGCAACAGCTCAGTCCTTTGTTTATGTCCAGCTAACAAACAAACGTGAACATTTTCTTCAGTTTCTTCACAAGGGGTAGCTTGGGCGATCCTAATATAGGTGCAGATCAGGTTCTAATTATTTGGAATGGGGCTGACAGGAAAACGGGAGATATGTTTTTTTTCTAGATAAAACTTTTGGATTTATGACCACATTCTGTTTACTAATAGAAACTGTGTTCAGGCTTTATTGTTCAACACCAAGGTGGGATTGGTGATATCCAATAGGAGACGGAATGCACCAGAAACTGTTGTTAATCAAAGGATGTAGTATTGATGTTGCAATATAAAAATATATTCTTCGAATAGTTACAACATGCCTTCTTGTTTGTCAAAAGCAAAAAAAGAAAACTAGTTGTTTTGGCTTATAACACAAAACAGATGAACTTGCAGTCGAATTAGCCAAGATGCCCTAAATATGACAGATAAAAAACAAATTAGTATCTATATATTATACAATTTACCAGCTCGTCAAGCATGAATTTCTTCATATTTAAGAAGCTTTTCTCATTTTAAAGTTGTTTTTTTTATAAATAAAACCTAATCCATTCAAGTAATTTCATTAAATTTGATTCATTACACAAACATTAAAAATATGTCTATCATATATCTATATTATTTGTATGACATACATCTAATTAAAATTCTAGATTAAATAAACAGAAAAATCTGAAAAATCAAAAATCATGTACATTTTGTAAATAGTATTTTTATGTGCTTAAAATATAAAAGCATGATAGATAAGGGGAAGAACAATGAAGTTGTACAGATGACTAAAAAAAAAGTACGATCATAATTAAAAAGATGTTAGGGAAAATCTTCGCTGAACAAGAACGCCTGCAGTTGAGCTTTAAGTGAGTCATCACTTAATTTAAACAAAGGAGGCTGGTTCAAAATTCGAGGTGAGGAATCTGGAAAGAGCAAACCCCTTGAGTTTTCATACCTGATCCATGGGACTACGAGTCGGTTTTAGTTTATAGACCTGAGAGCTTCTAGTCGGTGTATGTGGCTTTAACCATCCAAAACACATGCAGGGCCCTTATTAATCCCAAAAACAAAAGGCAACCGGTGTTAAGACATTAAAGACAGGAATGAAGGGGCTCCTCTGTTGGTTCATTTAGGCTCTTGCTGCAGATTTCTGGACCAACTGAAAGTGTTTTAGAGCTTTATCAATGACACATGCCAACAGACTCCAGACAAGTGGAAATAAAAGCATGAATAATCACATCAACTTCCTGTTTTGAAGTGAACCAGATAGATTGAGAAGTCATTTGGAAGTTTGGACCATGTTGTTTCAGGTTTCAAGATATGTTAAGTAAAAAAAATAAAAATAATAAACTAAAATAAAAAGCAGCACAAAGGATTTTTACAACTTTCAACATCCTAAGAGGTTTGTTCATGAACGGTTCTTTGTATGTGTCGTAATGGCGGCCCTCAACTCCTCTGACATAATGAGTTTTGAACAATGTCAACTCCATGGACTGCCTATCAAGTTTAGGTCAAGCCAGTTTGATGGTCAGACAGATCTAATGGTCAATAAAGCAGGGATTGATACTAAAGCTGCATAATCTTGCTTAATAAAAAATCTGTATCTTCAAAAACAGATGGACTGGAGATGGAAGAATGTAGTTCTTTCATAAGTAGATGGCTTTGATTATTTTCTTTGTAAGAAGCTTCTTGATGTATTCTCTGGCTTAGGATTGGCTTAAAGCAGGGGTGCCCACACTTTTAGAGCTGGTGAGCTACTTAAAACATGACCAGTCCAAAGCTGGAACCCAGCCGACAAAGTGTATATGTGTGTAAAGTAACATCAAGACGAAGATTAGCGATAACAGCAAACAAAAAAAAGTCAACAACTAAATTTCCCCCAAACTTTATTTAGGGCACAACGTTCAGGTTAATGAATCCATGAGAGATTGCTTTTAAAATAATTTTAAAAAACTATATAAGAAATCAACTGGGACACATTATTCAGCACTCTCCTCTGGGCATACTGTTGAAACATTATTTTTAGACTTCAGCAGTGAAAAAACACAAAGTGACTTAATTATTTATCATTCAAGATTTATGATCTTGGGCAAACCACAGTATATTGTGTGCTTCATTTAAAAAGGAATACAAGTTGGTATATATGAGTACAATCAGTTATTTATCAGGGTAGGTTTACTGCAAACATCCATATACAGTCAATGGAAAAAAAATATATATATTTTTTGAATGTCAACACAATAAAAAATAAATACGGCCATTGATTCAGTTGCCTGCAAAATCACCTTCAGCAGCAATATATTGAATATGGTATTTTCTGAGCATAAATCCGTCTCTTACATAATTGTGGAGAAACGCTGCCCTAACAAATCTCTTTAAATCACTGCAGAGCAATAAAACAATAAAAACCGACAGAGTTTGCTGTTCTTTTTTTGTACCCCTATAAGATCTTGTTTCAAATGATATCAGAAACTGCTCTTTATAAGTCCAACCAAGTGGATCAACACGCTCTAAACCCTTCATGAGCAAAGAGAACAACAATAGTGACCGAATACAACAACCGTTCTAGTTCGAGTACTTGCAGCACGAAAGGCTGAGTGTGAAAATCAGCTTTTGTCCACACATCTATTAATAATAGAAAGTCTAGATCTTCAGGGAATTGCAGTTTGCGTTAAGCTCTTTGTTACTTTAACTTGCACACAATTTTTTTTCCTGTTGTGAAATCATATAATTGTGATCGTATGCAATGAAATCACAAGAAATAATCACAGGTGCATTTATTGCAGTAGCTTTTAGATTAATGTAAGATATGGGTAAAGATTTTTCTTCTGCACGCATGCATTCGAAAACCACAACAGGTTAAGCAGAATTTCCTCTTGCAGCCATTTTCGATTTTTTTTTAATGGTGAAAATGTTGCAAAAACCTTAACTTCTAAAATCAGGATTTCAAGACCTGGAAATGTTCCCATTGATTTTTCTCACCAAGGGCCTGTAGAAATCTGATTACTAATAAAATACACTTTCAAATCAAGTAAGCTCTCCAACCAATGATTCAGAACGCCCAGTAGAGGTCCAGAGTAAATCTAGCATTGCCAACTAAAAAATCTGTGCACAGACAAGAACAAGAATCGAGTCAATCGATCTCGCAATCAGCTTTTAGCATTCACAAGTGAGTATGGGGCTCTTTGGGTCTAATTTCACAGAACACGACTGACGTCTCGGTGAACCATCGATAATAGCTGTTGTCTCCTCAGGGGCTTTCCCATCCATCAACAGAGAGGATGTCAGCCTATTAGTGGTGCTGTTTGGCCGCAACTGTCGACATTAGCGGATGCACTCATTGTCCTCACAACAGTCAAATGTTGACATATTATATGGACATATAAGTCCAAGGCGATTTGTTTGTTTGCCTTGTCTTTGTATGTTTGTTTGAAAGAAATCCACAAAACCACAAAAAAGGCGAAAAAGAAAGCTGAAATACATTTGAACGAAGATCTAGGACATTTCCCACCCAAACCTAACAAAGGGTTAATAGGCGTACATAATCAAGGACAGTAATTACTAAAGTAACCCATAATAATAGTAGCCTTTCAAAAGCACATTGCCAAAGTATAAATACCCTAGAACTTTTACAAATTTTGGCCAAACCGCTTACTCCAATGTTGTCATTGTCTTTTAGTCTTTTTTGATTGTGATAGAAAAAGTGTCAAAATTTTGTGAATCACTATAGCATTAAAGAAGCGATAGATTGTTTTAAGGGTTATTTTATTAAAGGAAAATCTAAAAAGCATGGAGAGTATTTCCGTGTAACTCAAGGGAATTAATAAATAGAAAAATTACTTTTTGGTGCATTTAAAGTTTTTACTTATTCTCCATTCCTAATCTAAAGGTAAGACTGGACAGATATTTTACGGTAATTTAGGTTTTCAAGGCTTGCCACAAGTTTTCTAAATGGCCTAAGTAATGCGCAGGACTAAATCTTTTTTCACACGTACATAAACCTTGACTTGAACCATTTCATTGCAGTAGTAATTTCATGAGGTTAGTTACGATTTAAAAAAAGAAAACAATTGAAGGTTTGTTATTTTGTCCCACTCTATAATATTGGACCATTGGATGATGCTCTTTGAAATATTTAAGGTTTTGATATTGTCTCATTTTGTTGGTCTATCATAAAAAAATTCCCATAGACAAACCCTGAAGTTTCCTGTCCTACTGTTGGAAAACGTGACCAAATTGAAAGGGTAGGAATACTTTTACAAGGTACTTGCGTTATACCATTTTGCTTGAAAACAATCCAGACACCCTTATTCGACACCTTCTATTAAACATTAATGGCTTGTTTTATATGCAACCAAATCCAGATTAGCATTAAAGAAGCGTCTGTGTTCATAGTTCATCGAATAAACTTTGACCAATGGAGTGGCCACAGTACCTACCACTGATCTTGTCATCTAAACAGGTGGTAACCTCTTATCAGAGTAATGATGAACCGATAATCTTAAATCCCATCAAGGTATTTAACTGGATTGGAAATAGGAGAAACTGTACACCTAAAATTGGAGATGGTAACATTGACACTCATTGTATTTTATAAAGTGAGAAATTACTGAAAAGCTATGAAGATACAAATCATATTTAAATGATTGAATACTAATGTAAAATTTGGCTTTATGAATGCTTTATACCCATAAATGATAAGGTTTAGGGTAAAATACATTATTATCGGTGCAGACATGGAACAACCTGACCTACTAATGACATCTGAAGGAATGTCATGTAATAACATACATAAATTAACTAAAAAGTAGCACCCTACATTTCATGTATGAGAAGATGAAACTGACCAATAAATGTGACCAGAAAATGCACCAACACGTCTCCAAGCCGGGCTCTACTTCCACTCAACGTGACTCCAGAACTAAATATGTGTTCGAATATGTGATACATGAATATGTGATTTGCTCCATGAGTCTCTTTAGTACTATTCTGCGCAAATTGAAAAACTATTCATTATTGATGCTGTGGGAGTGAGGGAGAAGCTCCCAGATATTAATAACGAGTTGAAGCTTCCCTTTATATTGAAAACCCACCTTCTCAAGCAGTGAGTAAACCAAGCTCCCATGCCTAAAGGTGGGACGTGCATTTTTTGTGTGGGCAACCTGAGTCTCTAGATCCACTTCCGCCCTAAACTGCCGTTCTTGACTCTGTTAAGATATGCATTCAGCATGAGTCACCCAAACTAAAACACCCATTCCAAGCCTCCATCTGCAGCCAAATGACATGTGCATTTTTTTTGAAAAGGCTAGGATATTTTGCTTGCATGTTAGCAAATGTTTTGTGCGCTGTTAAACAACGTGCAACAGTGTGCCAGGCCTATCCCCCACGTGACCACGCAACAATGCAGCGACAACAATGCCAAGGCTCCCAGTATTTCGCGATGGCTTTGTCTCTGACAGAGATTAAAAAAAGGAAAACGGGGTGCTGTGGTATATCTAGAATGTTTGAAAGATGGCTGCATTTACACCTCAGGTTAAAGAAAATCCACTTGTGTCTATTTACACAATGCCTATATACAACTTAAGAAGTAAAACAGCAAATATATAGTTGTCATTGCTGCAAAACAAAGGTTAGGACTCACCTGGTCTCAATGCTCAAACATCCACATGGAAAAAGGTCAATAAATCAATACAACACAATGAAGAGGGAGCCAACAACACTATATCTAAAATCAGAAACCAGCACTAGTTTCTATTTCTTGATATTTCTTAGTTGTTTTTTTTACAAACTAGGTTGATCTTGTATGACTAGCAGCTGGTGTCTGAGTTTCCCACTCCCTCCATTTTCCTCACAATGAGTCTGCTGCAGCAGCATCAGCAGCATCAGCATCAAGAACAGGCTGTGGCACACAGACCGTTGCTCGTAGCCTCATTATTTTTTACCACATACCCTACCAGTGCAACCTGCTCCTCCATCACCTCCATATGTACAGCAAATAAAACACCCAAGCTGTCCCTCGCGTGTCTCCAAACGCACACAGATCTCAAGAACTGGTTCAAAAACAAAGACGCGGCAGAGAAAGGTGAATTCGCTATCACAACAGAAAAACAACATCCTGTACTTTTAAAGATGACTAATAAAGCAGAGGAGCTCTGCAGGACACAACAACTAAATATACATTTCTGGATACTTCTAAAACTAAAACTATTTGGTTTAAAGAAAAGAAAAATGTTGGGTCACCACACGCATCTGTGGTGTTAGCAATGCAGGAGTCCAGTCTACAATAAGCACTTGGATTTAAACTGACTCGTAGTTAAACATAACGTGTCGTTTCCTTTGTTTGCTTTTCTGCGGTGATGTCCTCAATTTCAAAATTTTAGATTGGGTTGTAACTGCAGGCTAATAATTTGCTTCCAAATGAAAAAGTACCTTTAAAAAGTATCTATAACTGAAGTATGTGCAATAGAATAGCTTGATTGCTCGATAAGCCCATAAGTTGAAGGTTTTTAAAGAAAATAAATACGTAGCAATGAAGAAAAAAAAAAGAAAAGTCTAATTGGCCTCTCAATATTAACCACACCATGAATGTTGATATCAAAGCATTCAAAAGAAATAACCCTATAAATTATGTGTAAATGATACAGGAAATGAGCACTGTACCCTTGTTTCAGATGTATTACAGAACCTAAAAGAGTCAAGAATGACCGAGAAACTAGTCGCAGACCTCTCTCACGGGTAATTTCAACCTAATCTTCCATAAAACGCCCTTCAACTTTAACCCATGAAGTCCCAGAGAGGGGTCATTTAACATTTCTACCTTTGGAACCCAGAGACGGGTCAAATGACCTAAAGGATTTTAGCTAACATCCTATAATCCCCGTCTTTTGTTCTGTAAATAAGGCCATTACTGTCGCACCACAGGAGGTTGTTGTTTTCCATTGAGTTTAGCTATTTAGTTTCTAGTTAGTTCTATTCAGTTTACTGTATTTGATAATATAAAGACTATACATATTGTATTTATTGTAGTTTTATTTGAGCAAAAAAGCACTGAAACAATTAATCATTTTTTATATATTTTAAATAGAGAATTAGACATTTTAGAGCAAGGTACAGCTGTGAGTAATGACCAGAAGCATTTGTGTCTAAGTCAAGAGGACTGAAACTTCAGTGTGAAAAATATACAAAAGAACAACTGTTATTTGTTTCCATGCTTTTTATTTTTTGTTATAAAAATAATAAAAAAGTACAAGGAATAAAACAATTCCACACATATTTACAATAGGATGGAGTGGGGGGCTGCATGTGTGTATGTGATTTGCACGTCCTTCTTGTGTGACTAGCATTTCAGCACTCACTCAGCAGTCTGTCTGCACTGTCGGAACATACCTGGCACTGCCTGGGTATGTTCCTGGTACAGTTGCCACACGTGTATTTGTAGCAGTCAACACATCTCTCAGTTGCACAATTGTTCGTGCATCGATGGTTGACCTGACACTTCGCCCTTTTGCCAGGGCTGGGTGTGGAAGGTTGTTGCCGAAGGAGTTTCTCCTTGCGTGCCTTCTTTTCACTCACATGAGAGTCACCTAACTCGTTTGCAAGCTCAACCACGAAGTCCACCCTTCTCTCCTGCACCCCAGTGCATGCCTGATAAAGAACATGCGCATTCAGTGCTGCCATGTCAATCATGTTGTAGAACACGCCGACTGGCCATCTCCGTGTTCCTGCACGCACGCTGTACTCCCACACCATTTGGTCCATTACATCCACA
>JAVLVB010000047.1:1262483-1313260 GCA_032876305.1 Orestias chungarensis
ATACACTCTGATATCACTTCATTGCACAGCTTTTTAAATTGGATTCATTTTCTTGAAATGTTTAGCACTGCTGAAAACCTACCCTTGTTAAATCTTCGAAATTTTTTAAAGAAAGTCACAATTTTGTACATAACTATACCATGACGTTCCTAACTCTATAGTTCTCTATTAGAAAGGTCTTCGGGCATATGTCTAATGTCTTTTTTTAGGAATCGTGTCATATTAAAAAAAAGGTTCACTTTGGTTTCATCTGACTGTTGTAGGCTTCAAAAAAGTTTTCATAAGCTTTTTTTCAGCAGTAGAGTCTTGTGCTGTGTCAACAACATTTGTGATTATTCATTTAAGTCTCCGGTTAGAAAAGCCTCGTTTTATGTTAACAAAAATGTTCTCAACATCTGTAGTATGATCACAACAGGACATGCTTACTGCAAAGAGGCTCCTAGGCACGCTCTTAAACACTTCATGCTTCCTGTTGGGCGAATTGTTATTGTGAAACATTTAATAGGTCATAGGTTAGAATTAAACTTCCCTATTTATAATATTTTTTTAAATGAAGTGTCATGTGGAGAGGTTCGATCTTTCCATACGCCTTCTACTGGTGTGTGTAGTAGAATATGTTTATGCACGCTTCTTTAATAGCTCATAAAACAGACTTTAAAGTAAAGTATAAATTAAAAGCAAAGAGAAACAATGAAATAATAACATTAGTTGTTTTAAACCTTGCATTTTCAAACTGCTCACAGAAACAGACATCTTCACAGCCCGCTATCCATCTTAACCAACAGCTTACAATGTCTTGAAACAACCATGACCTTAAAAAGTTAAATATAGGCTTTATATGTAATAGAACTAGAACTGATCACCCTTTTCCTGGCTGATACAGATATTTTTTACTCTCTATAGATGTGCCAATATCTATTTTTTACAATGAGGCCGGTAACATACACATTTAAGCAGCTTTAAATCCAACTGAATATGACAGAATAACCAGATTCCGTTTATGCATGTCTCAAAAGTTTTTTGGTTTTTTTTACGCGTTCCCATTCATGCAAATGCTCTCGATTGATCAAACAGGGAAAACAGCTTTTGATTCTACAATATTTCCCCCTGATAATCATCAATAAAGAGAAAATTACCCAATTCTGATCTCTACCTGATTGATTCATGCACCTCAACATGCATTGTTTGAAGAGGAACTCTAACCCCACATTGCAACCGGCTTGTTTTTATTGATATGACTAACAGAAAGCTACGGGTAAACTTAAATATTTGCTGAAGCCAATAAAGGCAGGCTGAAAATGGCCTGGTGTGCTGCGTGCTGGGCAGAGAGGCCACGAAAAAACTCTGCAGAAAACGCTAAAGTTATGTTGGTTTGGCATGACTATGCGAGCGCAGAGCCGTCCCAAATCTCTACCTCACTGCTCACTGCCATCCATCCATCTGCTCCAGTCTGTCTCTTTTTGTGCCTGGGTCAGAGTTTCGCACTGCTCAGATCAAGACCCCCCCCCCTCCTTGGTTTGTCACGCCGCTTCGCTCTTCTGTCGCTGCCGTCTCTAATTATCCCATCCCTGCCTGTTGTGTCATACTACAGCAGCTTTCTGTCCATCCTAAAGAATCTCACCCTCTCCTATCAACATCTCACCCTCTTTCTTTCGCATCTTCCTTCTTCCCATCCTCACGCTCGCGCCTACCCACACGCTCCTTCAGTATTCAATGTTTTAGAGGACATTTACGAGCACGAAAGCAAGCATGTGCATCTGCACCATTTTTGGTGTGGAGAAAACCTACATTCCCCCCCACCACCCTCTAGCCCTCCCCTGGCCCCCCTCCTCTTTGTTATCTAGCTAATCCAGATTTGGGTTTTGGTTGCGTGCTGCTCATCTTTTTTTAGCCTTAAAGCCATGTGCCACTCACTCCTACTCTCCCTCTGCCTCTTTCTCCATCTTTTTCTCCCACTACCACCCCCTCAATCCCTTACACCTCTTCCCACTCCATTTTCTATTCCTTCAGTCGATGTGATAGTATGCACGGCAGAGATTGCATTTGCATGCATGACTGTTGCGTTTGCGTGTATGAGTGCGCGTCTCAGAATGGTAACATATGCGGTCTACCATCCTGTCTGTGCCCGGCTCCCCACAAAAATGTACGGCTTCATTTGTGCTTTTTATCTGGTCAAATACAAAGGTGGGAAAAAAAATGCACCCCCCCCTCGCAACATTTCACTGCAGCCACAGGTTTCTAGCAGTGTATTGAATTTTTCATGTCGTATTGATTTATTTTTTTTTTTTCAATGCAGGTGCTCACACATGCAACTTTGGAGTGTGATACATAGAAACACAACTTAAGGAAACTAATTTGGAAAAAAGGTCAGTGCAGGGTCAGTAAAATGACTGGGCAATGACTTGTTTTTAGTGGGGATGGGGTGGGATTAGAGTCTCACAGTTTGGCAATTTTAAGCAACAAAACATAGTAAAAAAATAACACAGCCGGATAGTATTTTACTCCCCAAAAAAAGTACTATTTAGGTGACAATAATGTTGCAATTTTGATTTTGATAAACATATTTATGTAAAATATAAAATTAACAGCCACTACATTTAGTAATTTCCAAGTTTTGCTCAATTTGGGGTAGACTAGTAGATCTATCTACAACAAGTGTCGTTTGCAGTCAGCTGTTCAAGTAACATACTCCTCCAAGCCTACCAACAGCACCTTTAAAACAGATCTATTGTAATAAATGTGAAGAGAGTGGTGCTTCCTTTAGCCTTACACACACACACAACTGGAAAACGCTCCTTACAGTCAAATAAATATTTCTAACAAGTGAAGGAAGATTTTTTAGTAGACTTTTCTTTGCCAGCTGGTAGATGGTAAGCATGGCAGATAGAGCTAGATTATTATTATTATTTTTAAAAGATTGGCTAATCTAGTGTCATTTGAACTAAAGTTTTAAACTTTCAAACACTAACTATGGTATGAAAAGACGGTACATCATTTTTGTTTTTACTTTTTAAAACATTGGCATAGCTAGATAATGATAACTACAGCAGGTCTACTGTCTAGAGTCTTAGTCAGACATCGTCTTAGTCAGACAAGTTAAAAGGCACTTAAAGCAAATTCACAAGCTTTAAAATGGTTATAAACTAAGGTAAATGTGAACATTTTAATCGTGCTTTTGTGAACGAGTATCTTTCATCTGAGATAGACAAAGATCATTTATAGTTCCCATCCTACTGTAATTTACTGCAGAGATTAAGAAAATGTTTATTTTGGTTCATTATGAGGACAGCATGATACCCATTTTTGCAAAAAGTGTTAACATCTCTTAAAAGTATTTTGCAAATTTAAAAAAAGATACACGCATGTGAAAAACTGGCCAAGCAGGATTCACCTTGCCTCTGTATCCTACAGAAAAGCCATATTTAGCAACGAGGTTACAAAAGAGTAAAAGTCAACATCTTTATTGCACAAAATGTATTAGCCGGAGAAAAAAAGGGCTCTACACAACCTCATCTTTAGCTGTGCCATAATACAGTGAACTGAGTCATAAATAATGAGAGAAAAATGAAAAACACAGTAAAAAGCTGGTCGGGGAGTCTAAAAAAGACTGAAAAGGCTATCAAACAAACATTTCCCACCAGTTTCAGGTTGTGTTCCACATGTGACCACAATCTCCTGTATTATCCAGATCTCTGAATGTGTCCAAAAAATAAATACAAGCAAACTGTGCAGGCCTGGTGAATATTCAGTGTAATTAGTTAAAAACAATGTGTCTAAAACAAGGCAAGGCAAGGCAAGTTTATTTATATAGCACATTTTCATGTACAAGACAATTCAAAGTGCTTTACATAAGAAAAAAAGATCAGAAAATGAAACAATAAAATCAGCTTTGAATTTAAAAGAAATAAAATTAAAATAAAATAATAATAATAGGAAAAATATTCTCAGTTGCTATATGAACAGATAAATAAGGCTGTTTTCAGCCTGGATTTAAACAACGGCAGGGATGAAACCTGTCTCACCTCTTCAGGAAGACTGTTCCAGATTTTAGGAGCATAAAACTGGAATTAAGCCTCCCATTGTTTGGTCCTGACTCTGGGCATCAGCAGGAGGCCACTACCTGAGGTTATCAGAGTCCTGGCTGGTTCATATGGCTCAAACAAGTCAGATATGTACTTTGGGGCTAAACCATAATTGTACACAAGCAAGGCTGTTTTAAAGTCTATTCTTTGAGTGACAGGAAGCCAGTGCAGAGACTTTAGCACTGGACTAATGTGGTCATATTTCCTGGTGTTGGTCAGAACTCGAGCAGCAGCATTCTGGATGTTTTGAAGCTGTCTTAAGGCCCGTTTAGAAAGCCCAGTGAGCAGGCCGTTACAGTAGTAAAACAAGCATTGCACCACAGTTCGAAAATATATGCTAGCGCTTACCACTACAAACAGCACTGCTTATCTCTGTATAGTATCACATCCAGTAAGATATATTACTTTTCCTTAGAAAGATCTGAGGTTATTTTTAAGCTGGACAAAAAGTTAAGCTGTTCCTAATATCAGACTAATCTGACCCCTGACCTTCAGGTGTCTGCTGGAAAAATGAACACAGACTTTACAATTATCATTAATCATCAAAATCATTTCTGCAGTGTAGAGCACCAAGAGTATTTCAAAACAGATGTTTTCATACTTCTTGTGCAGTAATACCAATCATTTAACTGATAAAGCATCAAAGAAAAATACTGCTTGATACTTGCTGCTTAATGAAAATCTGAAATATATCGTGGACCTAACACCGTTCTATGGTCATGCACAAATGAAAAACACTCATAGCTATATGAGGTAAAAAAACAGGAAAATTAGGGACAAAATACTGCATGACAATCCTGAAAAGCAAAGGTGACTGTAGGGTAAACCAGAGATTACCCGTATATTTTAGTTTAAAAATGAACTGACAAATCAAACGACTTCTGATTAAAGCACTGACTGCAACCTGGTCATTGACAGCTTAACCACTTAGCTGTGATATAACAGTCATATATTTAGTTGCATTGCACCTTCCTGGCCTCCTTATTGATTTAATAATTTTAATCCCCTTGATTTGGTTTTACAAACAACTTTCACCTGTTCTGAAAAGGAACAAATAAGCCATGACTTCTTCGCATCAATACTGGAAAAGCCCCCGTTTCAATCACAGCTCTGCTGTCAGCTACCTCGTCTTCAGAGAAGGATCAGTCTTTAATTAACCGGGAAGACAAAAAAAAGCTAGCTTGGATCCAGTTGAATCAGATTAAATTAATGAGCTTTTACTGTATTCCAAGAAAGGCCCAAGTAGACAAAATCTGGTAATATTTGAAATCACAATTTCTGACCAAATTTTTAAAATATATATATGATGGTTCTCTTGTAATATAACATAACACAAAGTACAAAGTAACAAACCTATGTTGGCTTCTGAGAGAAATTGTTTAGTAGAAGTTCAGTTTCTGTGAGAAATGGCATATATTTTGAAAATTATTGGAGTAGTTACTTTTATTGTTCAAAATAGGATCATATGCCACTACTGTTGGAATGAAGTAAGATTTTTGACTGTAACTCGTTTGGAGTTTTAGAGCAGTTTGTTTTGATGAAGCTCTGACTGTATACAGTGAAAGCCCAAAAGTCAGTGATGACTTCAAAAACACTTTTATACCGTCACCAAATAATGGTCAGTGGGTATTTTCTTTACCTTTTAAAAGCATTTTAGTGGAGCTACTGATGATCATTCTTGCATCAGACACACAGCTGGCACTGATAAAGGAATCAAATCAGAAGCTGACGCTTTTAGGTTATAACCTTACATTTGTTCAAGACACATGTAATATAAAAACATGTGTGGTAAATAAGTTGTCTTGATTTATTTTTTAGCCATTACTCACTGAAGCACACTTTGTTCGGCTCAGGAGGTTCTGCAGCGGAAGGCTAAAGTGTGGTCCAACAGGGCTACAGGGACATGGAAACGCTTTGAGACTAAGCCGTGTTACTACGGCTGCACAAAACAGAGGATCAAAATTATCATGACACGTTTGATGCATTTTATCTGATTTCAACTGTCTGTGAAGATGGAGCATTTTATTTTTGTAAACAGCTTTTGGTTTTGTTTGAAGTTGAACCTGGTTAGTCCTGTTTACTTGCCGTACATACACTTGTTCTGAATTAGTGTTGGAAAAGTTCACAATGTCCAACTTTATCTGGTATGCAGAGATACCTGACATATTTGGGTAAAACCTATTTTGGGAGAAACTCTTGAGTTGTCTGACTGGATGTATCTGTGTTTTCAGTGCACTGGATGAGCAACCGTGCTGCTATATCTTACTGCCTAATAAGGTTTATAAAGTTAACAAGGTTGCTTTAGGTAAAGCTTTAAAACTGATCAGGTGGTATTAAGTAATGAAAAATGAGACAAGAATAACGGCATCTGGGTAGAGATAGACTAACTATGTAATCATCAGTGCATCGCTTTTATTGACTTACTGGTGAGAGGAAGGAGCCGGGTTTCCAGCACCGGTGGAAGTGACAATCTAAAGAAACCCTCGCAGAAAAAGAAAATCCAAACAAGTCAAGAGTGTGTGCGTCTGTTCCCTACAAAGATACAATTTAAATAGTGTGCTGCATGTATGAAGACCTATTTGGCTGTATGCTTAAACAAAGAAAGGCTTTTAGTTTTGTTTTTTTGCAAGACCACAGTTGGTGGCACTGTTGCCTTGAAGCAAAAAGGCGATTTCAGCTCGGCTTCTTTCTGCAAGGAGTTTGCATTTTCTCCCTTTGCGCGCATGTATTCTCCCTGGGCACTGCAGCTTCCTCTCACAGTCCAAAAGACATGACATGTATGTTAATCGGATTCTCTAAAATGTCATCAGGTGTGCTCTTGAAATGGTTGTTTGTCCTGTTTGTCTTTGTATTGCCCTGCGATGGACTGGCGGCCCGTCCAGAGTTTAACCCCCTGCCTCACGTCCCTATGAACACTGGAAATTAGGAACCAGCAGCTGCTCATGACCTTACATGGATAAGCGTCGGTAAACCGAATGGATGGATGGTTTCACACTCAAAAATCAAACAAAAACTCCCTGTAGTTGTTAACTGTGTTTGTTTTTTTTTTTTACAATGATACTCTCATTTATGCATAAAACTAAATGTCCCAAACACCTAATTTGAATGTAGCTCTTAATGTACACTCAAGTGCATCTTGTGTGAGTTTTGAGGCGATTAATTAATGTCAAACAATAGTTTTGGGTGCTTTGTGTCAAACAGTGCACGACAAAGACAGTAACAGGATACACAGTTGTCAAAGAAATAGGAACAAAATCTGCACATGTGGGGAGATGGGATCAACAGCCCCAAGTTGGAATAGCATACACTTCTTATCTAGTCAACTTTAAGAATGAAAATAAAAGCTTTTATTTATTTCTTCTTGTTTTTTTTTGCTGATGTTTCAACATCTTATAATGAATCAAAGTTAATCTTTTTTTTAATGTGTCAATCCAACACTTCCCGTTGTAAATCTAACCTGCATGGAAAGGTGCCACAGAGATGTGTCCCAGCCAGCCACGAAACCTAGTTTTATACACACACACACACACACACGCACACACACACGCACACACGCACACACACGCACACACGCACACACGCACGCACACACACACACACACACACACACACACACACACACACACAGCTTGGAAATCGTGCCACAAAAACATCGAGTCTCCTTGTGCTCACCTGTGTTTTGTCGAACAGAGACCCGCTGCATCTGTTCAGCTCCCCTTCCCATATCCTTCCGACCGTCACCCGCACACCTCCGCTCTTCCACCGATTTAAAAAAACCCAACCAGATCACTGGGTCAGGCGGGTCAGGCGGAGGGGTTTGGAAAATGTCTCACCGCTTGATGTGAAACAACCATGCAGACGTCATCTCAACAGCTAGGAGCTTCCTCAGGTTTTCTGCCGGGCGGACGTCAGGTAGGAGCGACGCGTTCATTCACGCGACCTGACAGCTCTGTCCTCCGGCTGCGGGCTCTTCACGTAGAAACCTGGATCACTTTCCCGGTGTCCTTACGCCAGAGGCGGACGCATGACGACTCCCTGACTCGGGTGTAGTTTCAGCGGCTCCTGTCTGCCGTCAGCCCGCGGAGGACAACTCCCGAATCCCGTCACGCTCCAAACAGGCTATCAAGCCCATCCCACCGATGCGCTTCTCACCAGCAGAAAATGTACGCACTAACTCGCTATTTCTCCATCAGCCACCAGCAGGGAGCTGCGCAAACGCCGCGAACGACGGCTCGTTGGCGTGTGGCGTCCATGAAGCAGGACGCCGCGCACAACTGAAGAGGAATCCAGCGGAGAAATGGCGACACCAGCGGTTTGTGAATCCCAGGAGTCGATCGGCGACTGGTTCAAAATGAGTAGTGTTGCCGCTCCCCTCTCGTGATGTCATTCAGAAAACAAGAAAGAACACAGAAAGAGCGTGAATAGTTGTTGTTTTCTGTTATTCCTCTGAGGGGGAAAAAAGCTGAAAAATCAATAAATAAATGGGGATAATTGGTTTAAAGAAATGTTTCACCTACAGAAACCATTTTTTCCCCCCTTTTCCGGTTTTGCGCATGCGTAGTATCCATAGCAGTGTTTTTCGGCGTATTTGTGGTTTCCACGGTGACGACATAGCGATGCAGGCCAACAAGTATGGCTTCAAATGAACAGTGAACCAAAAATCAGTAAAGAAAACACAAAATAAGCTGTTTAGATTCGTCTGTAGGCTTTTGTATGCTTTCACTTTGGGTTTGGGAATACCTTTAAAGCTCTAGACTAGTGCAGCCTTTCGTGTAACACATTTATACAGCTGTTGGCCAAATAAGAACTATAAGTAAGAGTGTGTTCTGTTTAAACAGTGTTTTTATATATTTTTATTAAGAAACAGAAATCTGAAAAATGGTATTGCAAATGGAAATATAATGGATCTGTTCATGCTTGTTAAAACCTTTAGTTCCTGAACTCTGATGATATTTATTATGTTTGCACCCTAAACAATGCAGCATTGTTGTTTTTAACTGCAGTAAACAAAAATATCTATCTATCTATCTATCTATCTAAATACATATTTGATATTAAATTTTCCCCAGATTCCACTTGTTGTGATGGTTAACATGTGATGGCTTAGATTCACCAGCTTTAAATAACACTCAATGCGCCACAAAGAATGAGGGGAAAAAAATGTCACAGCTACCCCTTTTTTTAAAACAACCAGATGGTACATCCCAGTCTACCCTGCTCATCTCTCATTCCCCTCCCTCTTGCTTTCAGTGTCCTCCATCTCTCTGGTGTCGCTCATTTCCCCATATTAAGGACATCCTAACTTTCAGGGCTCTGCCTCTTCATCCACGCATTCGTCCTTCTAATCTCAACCAAAGTGTTTGAAAGGTAAGCTACATCTGTTTCCCTCTTAGATCACATCACAACACGATTCAGCACAGGTTACTTCTTTTTTTTTTTTTTTGGTAGGATCCTTCCAGCCTACATTTTGACATTCAACCTGCCGTGTTGTATTCTGTCTCGACCTGATATGTTTCTCTGAATTTGACCTCGTGCATTATAATTGTTCTTCCATCGATGGATTCCCTCCTCCATCTTGATGTCCATTTTTAGCACATATGACTCATTACATTTTTCTAAGTCAAGCTGAGGCCAAGGCAGAGAAAATATATCAAACATTTTTCATTATGCATCTGAATTTTCTCATGTCAGGGTCAATAAAACAAGTTTCCAATGAGGTGTAGAGCTTTTAGCACTATTACCCCTGGCTTCTTTCAGAAATGGCATGATTGCCCAGTTTGACTAAAGGGGGAAAAAAAAGCTTAACACGGGAAGCTGCTGTTATTGTGATTACTTTTACAGTGGGTGGTTATGTCACCGCAGCTGTGACTATGGGCAACGGAGTACTCGTATAAATGCCATTTTTCTCCCAAGGTCACATTCCAGGCTCGCACATGGCTATCAGGGCCTCATACATATTTCATTCTAACCACTTATACCAGAGTATATAGCAAGACGACAGGGGCTATTTGGGAAGGATTATCTTTCTGTCTGCTGTTGTTTTGCCAGTGAAGCAGCACAAAGCTCACCATATCAAGACTCCTGACCCGGCCACACCTGTGTTCCCCGAATCCATGGAAGCCAAACCCAAGGCTGGGGCTTCAGCACCCAAGACTGCACCGAAAGCAGAGAAAAAGGAGCCAGCTGCCCCACGCAAGCCTGATCCTGCCCCTACGACCCCGGAACCTGAGAACCCCCCTCCGTCTCAGGATGGAGCAGCAGAGGCTGAGTCAGCAGCAACAGCAGGTGACAAGGCCTCTGGTACAGACTCTCTGGAACACCTGAAGCCCTTTCTTATTAGCGGTGCCATTATTGCTACAGGAGCCATTTTGCTGGGAGCCTTGCTGCTGGCAAGAAGAAATTAAAGCCAAATAAAAATAATATTGACTGGTTCACAGACTTTTCTGGTTTGATGAGCGATGGGGAGACCCGGCAGTCTGTGCTTTTTTTCCCCGTTAATTTTTGTCTTGTTTAGGAGGTTTTTTGGCCTCTTTCCACATGTAGTGCATCAACCTATGTAAAGCTTTATATAAGGCACAATTATAGTTAATATATGCATGAAGTTGATCCAATACTGAATATAAAGTGTATTTTAAAAATGTTTAAGAAAAAAAAAAAAACTTGCAGTGCATTACTAATCTGCCTGAACTCTAAATGCCGTTTAATTTTATAATTTGTCAACATTCCAAAGATATTGACAAGTTTCAATATTTGAACATACTTGGAGTTTAATTTTGCTTTAAACTATAAAGTAACAATTTTGTGTATCAATAATGTCTCTGGACAGTCTGAGTTCAATGCTTTTATTTCAAAGTAGAGGACATATGGAAATTAAAGTGAAGCTTTTGCTCTGGGAATATTTTGCATTTTTTTGTGAAAAAAACAAAAAAAAACGATACAGGGTTGAAATTATTTATAATGATCGAGATTAGCCGTGAGTTTGCGCTAGTGAACCTTCATCATTGATGAGCTTTAATGGAGTAGGAAACATAACTGAACAAGCAAAGTGGATTTTAACATGTGTATGTGCCCAAAATGCCAATTTGTGATGAAGACCTGAGTCAGTTTTTCATCCAGGAGCAAAGTTGTATATTTTAGTTTATTTTCTGTTGTTCTGTGTTCCTCCTGGACTAATGTGTTTTCAATAAGTTCTGCAAAAGTACACTCTAATTTTATCGTTCCAACAGCCTAAAATCACTAACCTCTTTCAAAATCAGAACAGATTAGCACGACATAAGGTTAAGGATGGAGAAGGCTGAGAATGAACAGAAATATTTTTTGGTGTAGCATAAGGAAGATGTATTTTTTTTCCGTCAGATATTATCAACAGTATAACCTTTCACATATTTCTAAACACCACTTTTCTGATATTTAAATCTGTTTACGTCTAACATTTAACACAGTAGTATATGTGGGTTACATTGGACCGAAGGGCTGATGTCAAAACATCATAGCTGTTTGTGTTTTCTCTGCTCTTGTCATGTTTTTAAATGTGCAAACGATACAACTGACAAAAAAAGCATCTGACAATTACGACAGCATGGAAGTAATGTGTACGTTTGCGTACATCATTCACTTATCGGGGGGGAAAAAAAACACCTGCACAGTTGTTGCTGCTCGAACTCATCTGTACAGCTGTTCACAGTATTTTTCTGCTTGCATTGTACAACTCAAAATGTTGACTGGCTGTTAAGTAGAAAGATACTCCTTATACACATACTTAGTCTTTAGTTTAAAATAAATGATACACAGTTTAGACAAAACATGTATACATAAAACATTTAACATTCCCTTCTATGATCAAAAGATAGTATGCCAATACAAAAAAAAGTGTCACTTTACATTGTACTATACAGTGTATTAAAAAAAAAAGTAGTAGAAGAAGAAAATAAGAAGATTCTTGTTTTCATAATTTCAAAAGCGTATAAATGCAATAATTCAAGTAGGAGTCCTCATTTAGCATCTATGCTTTAGCAGATTAAATTACATAGAAGATGTAATAATGTATGGTGTTACTGATGGCTATGAAAGTGATGATATTTATCATTGTAAGTGTAATGATAAAAATGATGGATATATATATATATATATATATATATATATATATATATATATTTTATATAGTTTAACATACTTTCCTTCTGCACCCTCCCCTCTGCTCTCAACCGTTGAGGTGTAAAGAAAAGAGTTTAACAAAAAAATCAACTTTATTAAAGGCAATGAACCAGGTAAACTGATTGTTCTTGGTCTTTTTTTCCTTGTGTTATGTCAGCTGTGTTGGGGCCTTCTTGTTAATGTCAATTTAACGTCCACTGGAAGATCCAAGGAGGTCAAAATTTCATTTGTCATAAATGTATTAGAAGAAAAAAAAGTAGGTAAGGCAAAACGAATGCTTTTGATGATCTTCAAATGCCCACTGTCAAGGTAAGGCTCAAAATAATTTGAGCTTTTCAATTCATCACCTAGAGGTTTATTCTTTATCTTTATTCTAAACATATTAATGCAAAACAGCTTTTCTATCTGCTAAATGCATACTAAGGTACATTTTACATTTCCCTACCAAGCACCCTCAGGATCTACAACAAAAATAAATGTTGATAAGAGTTATTAAAACTTTTAATTTCCGCTTGGGATAAATCAAGAATTTTGTTTTAGACAAGAGACCAGTAAATATTTAATATGTGGTTTTGTTGTCTATAATTAGTAGTTCTACTGGACCTCCAAATCTACTACTTGCTCTTCTTTGCTGTGTCTCTTTTTACTCATGGAGGTAGCAAAATGTACACTGATCATTTAAGTAATCAAACTATGTACTGGGTCCCTCGAGAAAATGTTGAAATGGGTTGCCTAGATGAAAACCTCTAATAGTTTTAATGTGTGAGAAACAAGAGGTTTTTAATCAACCATGTATGTGAGGTTGCTTGCTAACAAGCTAGAAACGCTGAAGCCCCTAGAATTTGGTTTGCAAAGAAGAATTATTAATACAATTAATGATGTGGAAAACCCTGAGCGTCCACCTCAACAGACTGTCCTACAACAACAATGTCTTCAGAGGCATGTATATCTGCATACATACAGACTGCTACAGGAGATTGGCTACAAATGTTAGCATCTACCCAAAATCTTTAAAGAAACTTTGATTCCATGAGTTAAGACAACACTTCATTTCCCATTGATAAAATGTACACATATATATATATATATATATATATATATATATATATATATATATATATATATATATATATAATTTAGGAAAATAATCATATAAGACAGCAATAACCAAAGGCCTTTTGGCCCACACTCCATTCCAGTAGGTGGCGGTAAGGTTCACTGAATGATACTTGCCAACCGCCAATAAATTCTATGTAGAAGAAGAAAAAGTATTTTTTGATATTGAAAAAGCATATGATTCATTATGGAGAGAAGGACTACTTATAAAGATTAAGCAGATGGGAATTGGTGGGAAGATGTATAATAGGATAGCAATTATTTTTGCTGGATAGGAAAATAAGAGTGAAGATTGGGAATGATTATTCAAAAGAATTTAATGTGGAAAATGGAATTCCTCAAGGTAGTGCAATTAGCCCAATCTTATTTAATATCATGATTAATTATATTTTTTCTGAAACTGATAAATGTATAAAATCTGCACTGTATGCAGATGATGGGGCCACATGGATGAGGGGAAAGAATATAAAACATGTTGTAGGAAATATTAAGAAAGCAATTAGTAAAGTAGAAAAATGGTCGTATGAATGGGGTTTTAAATTATCAGCAAGCAAGTCTTGTTTTATGGTTTTTACAAATAAGAGAAATATTGATATAGGAACAATAACATTATATGGTCAGCCGTTGGAAAGGCTGGCAGAATTTAAATATCTAGGATTATGGTTGGATGGTTCTTATACATGGAAAACACATATAGATAACTTTGAAACTAAATGTAAGAAAGTTATGAATCTACTAAAGGCTGTGGCTGGAAACAACTGGGGTGGAGAAAGGCAGTCATTATTAACATTTTTAGGGCTCTCATGAGATCAATAATATACTATGGCAGTTTTATATATGGAGCAGCAGCTAAAACAACACTACAAAAAATAGATACTTTACAGAGTAGGGCTTTACGTATATGTACAGGCGCTGTGAAAAAAACACCTATTAATGCTCTTTTAATAGATACTGGAGAGACTCCACTGTAAATGAGAAGAGTAGAATTAGCTCTAGCTTATTGGATGAAAATTAAAAGTAGTGTGGAAGAAAATGTAAATTCAACAATTTTGCAGAACTGCTGGGAATATTCAAAGTTTCAGAGTAATGGATTTGGATGGACTATAAATCAATTGGTTAAAATGTATGGATTACAGGATAAGGACATAGCCCAGTTTAATCCCTCCATGGTTATTTCCTGAGGTAAATGTAGACATGAGACTTCTTATGATGAAAAATGATTGGAATTTAAATGAAATAGGGGTAAAGAGTGATATATATTTAAGAAACTCATATTATAATTACCTTAAAATATATTCAGATGGTTCTAAAAATTTAGAAGGATTTGTGAGAATAGGAATATATATACCAAAGTTTAAAATATACATTTCTAAAAGGATAACAGATCAACTATCTGTTTTCACAGCAGAAATGATGGCTTTTATACTTAGTTTACAGTGGGTAGAGGAGGTTACACCAGACAGGGTGGTGATATGTACAGATTCCAAAGCAGTTTTAGAAAGTATTTAGGGAGAAGGAAATGATAGGAAAGATTTAGTTTTAGAAATTCAGCACAGTCTATTTAGATTACACAGGGGTGGCATTGATATTTGGTTCTGTTGGGTACCAGCACATAAAGGTGTTAAAGGCAATGAAAAGGCAGATAAATTAGCAAAGAGGGCTTTAAACGAGGCAATAACAATTACAATTCCTTTTGGGAAAGGGGAAGGGAAATCACATATTAAAAGTGAAGAGATGGGAAAATGGCAAAAAAGGTGGAATGAAGATAAGAAGGGTAGAATATTGTATAGAGTTCAAAAGTCAGTATTGATTAGAAATATTAAAATGAGAAATCGAAGGGAGGAAATAATTATGAGCAGATTGAGAGTAGGTCATACCTATTTAAATGATATTTTTTATATGATAGGGAGGAAAAGTAATGATAAATGTGAAGGATGTGGAGAGAAAGAAGATGTAGAACATGTATTGATGAACTGTAAAAAATATGAACCTGAAAGGGAGAAATTGAGAAGAATGGTTGGAAGGACAGGTCAGGAATGGAGTCTAAAAGGAATTTTGGGAAATGAGGGAGAGATGCTGGATATTTGCAGATTAAGGAAAGCATTATTTATTTATCTTCAAAATATCAAATTAAAAAATAGAATTTAATTGATGTAAAGAAATATTGCTACACAGTCATGTGCAGTAGGTGGCGGTATGCACCTTTAAGTTGCTTGCGATCCGCCATGATAGAAAAGAAGAAGAAGAACAAGAAGGAATCTGAACCGGA
The DNA here is from genome assembly GCA_032876305.1 of Orestias chungarensis. NCBI lineage: Eukaryota > Metazoa > Chordata > Actinopteri > Cyprinodontiformes > Cyprinodontidae > Orestias > Orestias chungarensis. The sequence goes on from JAVLVB010000047.1 coordinate 1,278,105, forward strand.
AGTTGTTAAAACGTCGGGGTAAAAGGAAGTTGCTACGACTGTGTTGGACATAATTCTCCCAGACAATAAAATTGGGTGATTATTTTGGTTAATAAGAGCCATATTTTGTGACGGTGAGTGATAAAATGTGACAACAGGATTTTTACTGTAAGGAGAAAGGTCGTTTTTTCTGAATGAGCTGAAAGGATTCTTCATACAAGTTTTGGCTAACATTAGCTTTAAGCGTGTATCTGTTTTTACACGTCCAAAAATTGATTGTCAAATAACCGGAATATTACAGACATTTATAGAAATCTTAAGGAGGATTGTATCTTTGCATTTATATTGGTATGTATGTAAGATGTTGCCATACTAGGTGTTGCTGCTATGCTAGTAAAACAAGATGCTAGCCTAGCATTAAGCGCTTCTCGAGCCGCGAGATTTACCTCGTTTTAAGTAATCATGTTATCAGGTTCCAAAAGAAACTTTTGATTTTGTGATTTCTAAACATTGTAATTGCTTTGTGTTCGATGTTTTACTTACCCTATTTATTTCATTTTCAAGAGATATTTAATATTTTTTGGGTGAATAAACGTTAAATAACGTGATGTTGATTCTATCCCCAGGTATTCAACAATGATTATCCCAGTACGGTGCTTTACCTGTGGGAAGATTGTGGGCAACAAATGGGAAGCTTACCTCGGCCTACTACAAGCAGAGTACACCGAAGGGTGAGATATTTGTTTTTTTCTCTGTTTATTGGATAAAAAGGATTAAGTGAATCAGTTCCTCAGGAACAACCGTCCTTCATGTTTAAGATGTCTCCTTGGTTACACACACCTATTATTAAATGATGCATTACTTCTTCACCATAGAGTTGAACGAGTGATAACGAGGCATTGGTTTGTGTTGCAGAAGTCAGATGATGCATCAAATCCTCAGCATGCCATAGGTGCCACAAATAGTGGCAAGCACTCATTTATTTAATGTAGGTGTGGAATTAGGAAAACCTCTAAAACATGCAGGACAGTGTGTATATTTTTGCATCATCTGCAGTATTCTCCATAAATTAATGGTGGTTGGCAGACTATCATGTTTTGTCACTGATCCCTCTTGTTTCCCTTTTCTTAAGTGATGCACTTGATGCCCTGGGGCTGAAACGGTACTGTTGTCGAAGGATGCTCCTGTCCCATGTGGATCTTATTGAGAAGTTGCTGAATTATGCTCCTCTTGAGAAATGATTCCCAAAAAACATTATGGACATTGGAGGGTTGTGATTTGGGGTGTCAGCCCAGAGTAGAAATATTTTAAGCAGCTATTCAGTTATGCATTTTTCTTAATAAAGCGGTATTAAAAATTTGTTTTGTCTTGTCACATTGAAACAGCCAGTTTTATTTTAACACTCGAAACTTAATATAACCCAATATAATACAGCAAAATTCAAACTCACAAGTTTGTGTATATAATCCACAAAGACAAAAAACTGGGTAAATAAAATTGCTGATGTTTGACTGACGGTAACCTTTAAAAAAAGTCAATTACAAAAGAAATGGTGATCATTTACATAGTTTAATAAGGTTTGACAAAACAGTTTTCTAGGCTTTTTTTTCAGTTTGTAGTTATATACAAAAAGGGAAGAAAAACTTATACACAAGTTCTGAACAAATTTTCACTGCATGCAAATGTTCCTTTCATACATAAAAAATGTACAGGCATTTTGTTTAAAACAGTTCTATAATGAATGTATTGTTAGAGAAACGAAAGTACACTTTACATTTACAAGTGAGGATTCTCCTTGTGATGTTCATACAGCTTGGTGGGAAAACAAATGCTTTTCCTTTTCTGCTTCAGTCAAAAATCAGCCTAGGAGAGAGGAGAATGAAGATGTACAACATATCAGGGCTTTTTTTAAATTACGCCAGCTAATTGAATTTCTGCACTAATTGGCTGACCTTAATTTGATCAAGTATATTTTGTCCAAAATGTTATTGCACAATTCAAAAACAGTAGAACAAATAAAAGCATATACATATTTCATTTGATTCATCCATTGTGAAATTGACAGACCTAAAAGTGTAAACTTAAAGTGTTGACCAGATTAGAAAAACAGGCATTTCTAGAGTAAATACAAGCATGCAAAGTAGAGGCCAGCTGACCCAAATTCAGTTTGTACTTATAGTACAAAAGTCCGTCGTTTTAAATAAGAGTCTTGGTAGTAGTATAAATAAATTACTTATATAAATATTCCTTTATAAGAAATATCCATTATAGAAAATTACATATTAAAATGTAAAAAAAACTAAAATAACATTGCTACCAGTAATAAATGAAAGAACCACAACAGCTTTAAAATTAGTTTTAACAGCATGTACACCATATTAGATCAATAGCTGGACTGTACAACAAATCTAATAGAGGTTTTAAATGTATTGGAGCCTTAAAATGTACATGCTGCCTTTCCAAATATACACATTCCCAATTAGGTCAGCAATGCTGTAGCCATATGTCATGAGAAGGTAAGACATTTTCACTAAGGACTGCTAAAAAGACAAATTGTTCCTCTCCTTTTTGAGTAGTTCGTATTTTTTCAGCCTTGTAAAGTACCTACAGTAACACTTCGATACGATAACTTTCTGAGTAAATACATTTCTAAAAGGTGCAATTTACATACATTTTATACCAAATGTTGGTAACAAGACATCCGGTTTTCACATGAAAGCAAATGGGTTATAGTAGTGGGTTTATAAATAAGAAGCTTACCACATTAGCGGTATCGGTCTCTGTTATCTCTGTGTCGTTCTCGCTCTCGTGACCGCTCCTGGTCCCTCTCTTCGCTCCAAGAATGCTCTCTGTATCGCCGAGATCCTCCTGCGCTTTCCCTGTCATAACCGTCTTCTCTGTCTCTTTCCCTGTACCGTTCTCTGTCGCGCTCCCTGTCACGCTCTCGCTCTCTTTCACGTCCTCTCTCCCGGTCTCTTTCTCTGGAATGGCTGCTTTGCCTGAAAAGTAAAGATAATTGGTTAAAAAAGGACAGAGACTGGCTCTAATTTTAAAGGGAAAATGCTGCTGATACAAATATGAATACACACTTGCAGCCATAGTCCCCTTGGATTGAGACTAAACAGTCTTTGAGTGAAGTGACAAGAGCTTGACAGCATTCATCTTCGTATACTTTGGACTGCTTAATGATGGCAATAGCGGTTAATAGTGTTTCCATGGCCTTATCCAGATCTCCTGCAGTGACATGAAGAAAAATGTAGGGTATTTTGGTTTTTAATCTGCTTTGCAAAAAAAAAAAAAAAAAAAAGTTTTTCAAAAAGTTTTTCTCATTCCTCCTACGAAGCTCTATGTATTAGGAACTCAGTAGGAGGGATTGCGGCAAACATAGCAGGTTTAAGAAATTAGCCGGGCTTTCTTGGAAAGAATTTTATTTTTTCAATTTAAATAACCTGAACTTGACTTTGCTGCCTGATAACCAGGATCAAACTGGAATTGATGTAATTGACTGAATCTATCGATATGATTGAAATGAATTGACTTGTGTCCTATAACCTGCTTTTACTAAATATTTGTTTTGGATCAATTATTTATTATCAAAATAAACTTAAACTTAAAATAAGTCTGGAATAATCTTAACGCATTAACTTTGAAAAATCAAAGGCACACAACTAGCGTGACTGTAATCCAATTATTTCCTACTGCAAAACTAATCTGATTGAATCCTTGATTATTGTCTTGTAAAAATGCTGATGTTTACCAGAAAAAGTAATTTACCGCAATCACTGTATTCTTAAATTTAATTGCCAGGCTTTATGACTTTTTATTGTATGTTGCTTTTTTCAAATAAATCCGATCATATGTTCTTACCAGCTGTAGCTCCTGAAATAGCCTTTGTGATTGCACTGCTGGCAATTGTTCTGTTTCTGTTCATCAGATCCTCATAATCTCCATTTTCGCTTTGAGATTTACTCCTGGAAAAAATAACATTTTATATCAAGACGTTAAGAAGTTAATTAACTGAATTTTAATCATGTAAATATTACACTACACCTTTAAAATTAACTCTGGAGTATTAGTTAAGCTTTGTAAAACGTACGTCTTGTGACACGAGCCACAAGCGAGGTTCTCACTCACTTTTGTTCTCTGTACGAATTGCTGCTGTGGCCGTCCTGCGTTGGGTTGAAAAACGGAGGATTTAGATGCAGACCCTGAGGTGGCTGGCCGGGGATTTGTCCAAGATGTGGGGGGAACATATGAGGTGGCATGAAGGGAGGGACTGGAGGCGCCATGTGTGGAAACAGTGGAGGCGGCTGTCCAAGAAAAGGATTGGGTGGTGTAGCAAACATGTTTGAAAATAGATGAGACGGGAAAAGTGGTGGTGGAGCGGGGAGAGCACTGGACTCCTGTGAAGGCGGCACCGTGGGGGTCTTTTCCACAAAATCAGAATCCTTAGACCCTGAACTCACACGTAGGGGTATCCCTGAGAGAAACGCATAACATCAACAGACTGAAATTTTTGTTTGCATTTTTGGGATTTTCTCAAAATTCTACTAGTCATACGTTGTTTGGCGATATCCTCAAACACAGAAAGGTTCTGCTGAGTGGCAAAGCGACAATCTATCTTCTGTCCGTTAATATGACATTGTGGTATTTTTTCAAGCAGTATTTTCAACGACTCTTCCGAGGTTACAACCAATTCTGCGTATCTGAAAACCCACAGGAAAAGAGCGAGATGAGGAATGCTGCATCAGAAACATACATGTTCGCATAATCTTACTTTAATACAATTTTATGTGCTTTTCTGTAATTAACAAAATTGATTTTTAGACATTCACCCTCTTGACTGGCCATTAACTTTGTTTTCAGCAAATTTGATGTCTGCAATATCTGTAACACCAAGTTTTAGGGCCAAGCTTGTGAGGTCCTTGTCTGATGTCCACTGCAAGGAGAAGGTTTGGAGGGAGGGAACGACAGGAGGTTAAAAATGAATGAAGTAATTTAAGGCTTGTATGGGAAAAACTGCACCGATATAAAAAAAATTATTAGACTATAAAAAAATATGGAATTGTTCAAATTTGGACGAGAACATGTACGTCAACGTTTTCAAACAGTAATTATTTTGTCTTACAAACTCTTAGGTTAAATATTTGAACACTAACCATAACTCAATATAACATAATTTAAATGAAAACGGTACATAGAATGAATGTTAAATATTTAAATATTAACAGTTATAAACAAAAAATTTCATAACGCAACACAATGCAACAACCAAAAAAAGAGAAGCATCGCTATTTCTCCAAAGTTGGCAAAAATACAGTATTTAGGCTAAAATATTAAAATAACTCTAGTGTTATGAGTATTTGTGTGAATGCAGTGTGACTGTGGAGTGCTTCCCCTCTGGAACAACCTGTCAATATTCTAATAAAATTTATATTATTTTCTCCACCTGAACAATTTGCACTACTTGCCTGCACTGTTTTGTTTTCGGAAATCTCGTTGCACCCATGTGGAGCAATGACAAATAAAGAATTCTGATTGTAAGAGTCTGCAGACGTCAAACTATAGAACCACCTAAGTTTTAACATAGCTGTTAAAACTTACCTGTTCACTTACCCGTTTAGAGCAGAGTACCAAATAGTTTTTAGATGTTTATATTTAAAAAAGGTTTTCCAGTATTGCTTTATTGTTGTTTGGTAAACTACATCTTGCTCTGTTCATCTTTTTAGTCCGTCTGCCAATCTTTATATTGTATGTTTGTTTAAATGTCAAACATGGGTAAAGTTGTAAATTCCTGCTCTTTTTTCCAAGACTACCAGCTCTGATGTTGATAAAAAGAGAATGTTACTTACCCAGGGGAAATTACCAACGTATATAGACAACTTTCTGCCTGACTTTTCTTTTTTGTGTCTGTTATCATCGTTTCTTTTGGCCCCTTCTGAAGCTCTCCTGGTGGAAGCGGATTTACTTGAAGCCTTCTTGTCATCCATCGTTCCAGTTAGAACAGCATCAAAAAGTTCATTTGCTTCAGAAATTTTATCCAAATCCTGTGTGGGAAAAACCCCCACAGTGAATTCATTCCGAATGCACTCAAACTGCACAAATCTTAACATCTTTAACCGTGCTGGCTTTTACCAAATCACTCTTTAACATAATCAAAGAGAAAGACAAAAACAAAAATGAAAGACAAATATCAATCCATAAACATTGATTGTTTCTATAGTAACGTATAGCAGAGATATTCAGGACTCAAATATCAGAGTGGGTTTGCTAAGATGTGACAGATTGTAGCAGGATAAGCAAGAAGGGGATAGAGCTAATTTTGTTTTTTTGGAATTATTTGTTTTCCACAATAAAACCCATTTCAGTGACATATGGTATATAAACACTTCAAATACTGTTTTGCATGGACAACCTGTTGCTCGCTGCAATAATGGTCACATTCTGACACACAGAACTCCTCCCATCTGTAAAGCATTAGATAAAATATGCAATGACAACAGAAGTGGTGATGAATCTAAATCTTTGGCTTTACAGCCCGTTTTACTCGCTGTACATGTTTGTAGCATCTTGGGCATTGATATCACAGTGCGGCTGTAGGGATCATGAGCAGGTAGACTTCATTCAGCAATTCAAAAGTGACGGCCAACAAATACTGCATTGCAAACATTGTCTTGAGTAATAATATTTAGGCACAAACCGGTATTTTGATGACTATTTGTTTGTGATATATTGTGCAGCCCTACTTCATCATTAGGAGTCAAACTGCAGCCTCAATTGACCCTTCTAGAAAAAGAGCTTCACCTCTACAGAAACACAACAGAAGGCCGATAAGGCATGGGAGTTGTGTTTTATTTTTAAATGTGTCTGGGTCTTCTGCTGCTGCTGTGTTTCTGGTCCTAAAAATAAGAATCCTCTCATTAACAAGGTTCTATCATTAGATAACACGGATAATACTGCAAAACAAAGTGACACGTGTGGACGTATTTACAAGATCATGCCAAAAACTCCCAATTTGGGCGCATCAGATAACTCCAGTTGTCAAGGTGTATAGATTTGTTAACCGAAACACGCATAGCAACGGCCGTAAATCAACATCCTGACAACCAGGAGCTTTTTCTTCAGAGGTAAGAGTCAGGCTTACCTCATCGCTTGGATACAGATCGCTGTACAGATCTACGTGTTCGTTTTTCGAGGTGCTCGGTCCTGCTGCAGGTTGTGCAGCAGCCATCCCGCTGGTCGGCCTCAGGTGAAGAGCGTCTCTACCCTAGCTTGATTTTATTCCTATTTTTTTTTTTCTGTCCAGTTTAAGCAACGATGTGCTTAATTAACGATTCATTCTTCAAACAGGCGCCTCCTGTTTTATTACGAGAGTGAAATGTGAGCGACGCCTTGTTTTGTTAGCTTTCGGTTATGTTACCGTTCCGCGCCGACTCATGCCAGAAAAACACAACTGCAGCTACAAATGGACAAAACAAACAACAACAAACCAACAACAATATTATGATTAAGCTGAAGTAATCAAACGTTAAACTTCCAGCTGTGCATTCACGCACGTTTAGACACAGGCTAATGCATGCTCGCTTGCTCGGCTAATGCTAGTTTTTTTCAAACGATGAAAATCCAGGCGCCCGTCAAATAAAAGTTACCGACCGGGAACAAAATATATAAATCAGTTCCTACATTGTAAACCGCACTACGTCTAATCACGTAGGAACAGTGAGCACTAACTTTTAAGACAGAAGCTATACATGTATAGATATTTAATCTAGGGAACATAAAGACGGTTGCCTACTTTGTTCCTTAGAAACAACGCGACATGTTGTGTCCGTGTTTCTAGTCGGGCGGGTTGTGAGGTTGCACACGGGGTGACGTAGACGCGCTGGCTTGTATAACTATCGTGAAACACTAGGGAGAAATTTTTAGCACAGAGTCGAAGGACATCAGCTAATCAAGGTTATCAAGCAGGGAGCCTGCAATGTTGTCTTCAGCTGTTGCAAAAATGGTGAGTTATTTAGTTGATCTCTGTGTTTGATCAAGTCTAACTTCCGCCTTCACAGACTTTTGCCTAAGGTTGTCCATAAATAATACAAGTCAAATGTCAACAAGCTACCAACAGTAAATTTCAGCATCAACAATCTGTTTTTCTTAATCTGTCAACCAACCTCGTCAGTGGTGTTGTTATCTCCAATGTAGTTTAAAGTTTTCTCTTGGAGGATTGTTGCACAACAAGACAGCTGGTGCTGATGTTACACAACCCTCATCTGTTTTATTGGGTTTCATTGCTTTTATCATTGTAGATGTTTGGTCTTCAAGGTCTAGATCCAACTTCCAGTCAGATCAATAACATTTTTTTCAAATACAGTGCAACATGTAATACATGGTAAAATTCAGATTTGGGTACATGCAACACTCTTAACTAAATCTGGATGCTGTGGGGCTGTCTTGGTTGACACGCCTTTGCAGCATCGCATGACCATCGGGGGTGGTGCCCTTGGACTGGCAGACTGGGATGGTGGTTCCCCTCTTTAAGAAGGGGGACCGGAGGATGTGTTCCAACTATAGGGGTATCACAATCCTCAGCCTCTGTGGTAAAGTCTACTCAGGGGTACTACAGAGGAGGGTCTGCCGGATAGTCGAATCCTGTCTGGAGGAGGAGCAGTGCGGTTTCCGTCCTGGCCGTGGAACAGTGGACAAGCTCTACACCCTCTTCAGGGTCCTGGAGGGGGCATGGGAGTTCGCCCAATCAGTCTACATGTGTTTTGTGGACTTGGAGAAGGCGTTCGACCGTGTTCCCTGGGGAATCTTGTGGGGGGTGCTCAGGGAGTACGGAATACCAGACTCTGTTGTTAGAGCTGTCCGGTCCCTATACGACCGGTGCCAGAGTTTGGTCTGCATTGCCGGGAGTAAGCCAGATCAGTTGGACTCCGCCAAGGCTGACCTTTGTCACCGGTTATGTTCAGAACTTTGTATAGATAGAATTTCTAGGCGCAGCCGAGGTGTTGAGGGGGTCCGGTTTGGTGGCATCAGGGTTGCGTCTCTGCTTTTTGCAGAGAATGTGGTTCTGTTGGCTTCATCAGACCAGGATCTCCAGCACTTACTGGAGCGATTTGCAACCGAGTGTGATGCGGTCGTGATGCGAATTAGCACCTCTAAGTCTGAGACAATGGCCCTCAGCTGGAAAAGAGTGGAGTGCCCTCTTCGGGTCGGAAATGAGTTTCCTTCGCAGGGTGGCCGGGATCACCCTTAGAGATATGGTGAGAAGCTCGGTCATCAGGGAGGGGCTCAAAGTCTCCTCCCACCGGGAGGAGACCCCGGGGTACACCCAGGATGCGCTGGAGGGACTGTGCTTCCCGGCTCTCCCGGGAGCGCTCGGGATCTTCCCGAAAGAGCCGGTGGACGTGGCCGGGGGCAGGGATGTCTGGGTGTCCCTGCTCGGGCTTCTGCCCCCGCGACCCGACTCCGGATAAGCGGTAGAAGTTGGATGGGTGGATGGAAATTAAGACATAACTACATACCTTTTTTTTTTTTGCCTTATCAGTTGGTAACAGGGATGTGCCGGGCAGTTAAGAGACCCGTCTTTGCAGGCATGGTCTCTTCTCGAGGTTACAAAGGAGATGCTCCCGATGACAGCAGAGCTGACCTGATAGAGATCCCTCTGCCGCCCTGGGTGGAGAACGCAGATGAACCTGCTGACATCAAGAGACGACGGCTAATCTATGAGAGTCGAAAGAGGGGGATGTTGGAAAACTGCATATTGCTCAGGTATTTTTTATTTTTTATTTTTTTTGCGTCTTCCTTTTTTTTTTGGTTGGCCTAATTTTATTTTAGATTAAATTTCTTTGTTGGCTATAACAACAACAGCTTTTTACAAATCTTAAATACTTTTTTCATTTGGAATTATGATTACTTTGGTAAGTTTGAAATTTAAGACATTAAACAATGAAACAAAAAAAAAGAAGCAGAGACAATCATATTCGTTTTTAGATAAGCAGAAATAAAACGACAACTGAAGCCAGAAATCCCAGAGGAGGAGGCGTCGTGGATGCAGAGCAGGACGAAAGGGGAGAGAAAGATGGAGAAGGAGAAATTTAAAACCCTCCCTGCCATCCATCATTTTGGGCAATGTAAGATCATTATCTAACAAGTTGGATAAATTTCAATCCCTGAGAAGGACTCCACAAGATTATCGGGAATGCAGTATTAAATGTTTTATTGCGACATAGCTGCAAGATCATATCTCTGACTTCAACGTCTCTCTGGCGGGTTTCCTGAGTATAAGAGCAGATCGGGATTTAAAGAGTAGCCGGAAAAGGAAAAGAGGACGATTGTCGGTGCTTGTCAACAACAGATGGTGTCACCCAGGGCATGTTACGGTGAAGTATCATCTCTGTGGTCTAGACATTGAACTACTGGCAGCAAGTTTGCGTCCACATTATTTACCAAGAGAGTTCACCAGTGTTGTTTTGGTAGCTATTTACATTCCATCATCAGCCGTTACAGACGATGCATGTGATGTCATCAGTTCCATTTTTGCTAAGATACAGACACAGCATCCGAATTCATTTGTAGCAATATCTGGTGATTTTAATCACACCTCAGTCTCTGCTACACTGCCAGGATTTCAGTTTGTCAGCTACTCTACCAGAGAAAATAAGATATTGGATTTGTTTTATGCAAATGTCAAGGATTCATACCATTCCGGACAAGACCCTCTCTGGGGAAATCAGATCACAACCTAGTTTTTCTCTGCCCAGAATATAAACCTCTTGTCCAGAGACTACCTGTTACTACAGTGGCTGTAAGAAAGTGGTCACAGGTAGCTGAAGAAGCCGTACAGGGTTGTTTTGATGCTACTGATTGGAGTTGTCTTTGCAAGCTACATGGACGTGACGTTAATACCAAAACTGAGTGTGTGACTGGCTATATAAACTTTTGTGCGGACAACATCATCCCCACCAGAAGATAGAGATGCTTACCTAACCACAAACCCCTGGATCACCAGTGACCTGAAGGACATTCTAAACATGGAAAAAAAGAGCCTTTAGGGATCGAGACAGAGAGTTACTGAGATGTATACAGAGGCAGATCAAAGTTATGATTAGAGAGAGCAAGGAGGTGTATAAGAATAAGCTGGAGAGTAAACTGGAGAGGAACAGAGATGTGGTCAGGAATGAAGAAGATCACTGGCTTCAAGCTGATAGATTATCTGATTGATGAAAGTGTGGAAAGAGCAAATGAACTGAATACATTCTTCAACAGGTTCAGTTCAGGAACACGCTCACCCTCATCTCCTCCTGCACCCAGCCAACCTGATATCCTATCCTCCTTCGACTCACAGCTTTCCAGTCAGACCTCAGATGTGTTATCCTCCATCTCAGTCATGGACTCTTGTGGTTCCACTAGTTTTTCTTCAGCCAAATCAGGAGATGCTGCTGCCCCTTCCTCTTCCCACTTTTCTGTGTCTAGAAGTCAGGTGAAAAGGCAACTGGAAAGACTAAACCGGACCAAAGCGGGAGGTCCAGATGGTGTCATTCCCAGAGTCCTGAAGGCCTGTGCAGAGCAGCTTTGTGGGATTCTGCAACAACTCTGTAACCTTCGCCTGACCCAAAAAAAGGTTCCACTGTTGTGGAAGACATCCTGTCTGGTTCCAGTGCCAAAAAAACTTCAACCATCCAACATAAATGACTACAGACCTGTTGCCCTGACATTCCAAATCATGAAGGTCCTGGAAAGACTCCTATTGGCCAACCTGTGTAAGAAAACCAGCACATGGACTCCCTACAGTTTGCTTATCGCCTTGGAGTTGAAGATGCCATCAGCTGCTTCGGCAATCGCACTGTCATCTGGACAAAACAAAACCTCCGTGAGGATCATGCTCTTTGATTTCTGCAGGGCATTTAACACAATTCGGCCTGACCTGCTTTGTCAGAAACTCCAGAAGACTCAGGTGGAGACCTCCGCTATCGCTTGGAACAATGAAAACCTGACCAACAGACCACAGTTTGTCATACTAAAGGACTGTGTGTCTAACCAGGTGATAAGCAGCACAGGAGCAAAAGAGAGGACGGCACTCTCACCATTTCTTTTCACTTTGTACACTTCAGACTTGCAGTACAAGTATGAGTCCTGTCATTTACAGAAATACCCAGATGACTCTGCAGTTGTCAGGTGTATCAGAGATGGAGAAGATGCAGAGTACAGAGAGCTGGTGGAACACTTTATGACATGGTGTGGGAACCATCATCTCATCTTAAATATCAACAAAACAAAAGAGATGATTGTAGATTTCAGGAGAAACAGTGTCAGACCAACCCCTATTTCTATCATGGGAGAAGAAATGTTGATGGTGAAGGAATACTAATACCTCGGTGTTTATCTGGACAACAGATTGGACTGGAGAAGCAACAGTGAAGCCGTCTACAAGAAGGGAAAGAGCAGTCTGTACTTCTTGAGGAAGCTGAAATCCTTCAAGGTTTGCAGCAAGTCTGTTGTTGAGAGTGTCATCTCTGCCATCATCTGTTAGGGCAGCCGCATCAGAGCAAGGGACCTACAAAGACTCAACCACCTGATAAAGAAGGCTTGGTCTCTTCAGTCAAAGGCTTCTTCAGCTTAGTTCCAAAACTGACTGCTACAGAAGATCTTTCCTGCCCAGAGCCATCACGATCTACAACAGCTCCTTAGTTAAATTAGTTACTCCAACATCATTTAATTTCCCTTTGGGATATATAAGGTCTGTTTGATTTGATTTAAAAAAGATTCCCATGTACAAATTTTCACAAATTATCCACTCTAAATGTGTATTTAATCAAATTAAAGCCCCTTAGATATGTTGAATAACAGACCTCAACCTGTGACTCAGATTTTCAAAACTATCCGAAAAAGTTTGTTTGTTGATTTATGTTTTTGTGTCCCTGACATTCATCATTCACTCCTGTAAAGAAATTTGAGTCTAATGAGTCCTTTGTGTTTCTTGCAGCCTTTTTGCCCAGCGGTACCTGAATACAATGACTGATAGCCAGTTGAAGCAGTATGACAGACTGATTAATGAACCGAGCAATGACTGGGACATCTACTACTGGGCCACCGGTGAGAATTTTTTTTTTTTTATAAGTTGAATTTATAATTTTTCGTAATAAATCTCCAGATTTGTTTTTTGTTTTTTTTATCTTTTTTTACTAACATATCGATTAAAAACCTTGCAATTGAAATTTGTTCTGCATTTGAAATCAATGTAGAATACTTTATTAGCTTGTATTATAGAAAGAAAACACCATATAAGCCTTTTTAACTTGTATGTAATGCATTTTGAAATTTATTATTAATGAAACTTCTCATTCAAAAATATTTGCCTAACTTGATTTACAATAGCATTGCATAATTTGGCACGGATGGTGGTAATTTTTATTAACCCAGGTGTCTCTATGGGTCTTGTTTATTTTTCGTCATCATAATATCCTCTTCACTCTTTGAAAAAAAACATCTCAGGCACTGAAGTATATATTATTTGTATGGTGATGACAGAGAACTCTATTCAACAGGTCAAATGTTATTAATTTTTAAAAATATAATATCCTATTAAATATTGCAGCCTAATTCTTTTTTTTTTTTGCTATTGAAAACTTACACATCTTCTTGCAATGATCATCTGTTTACAGAAGCTCAGCCCACACCTGAAGTGTACCAGGGAGAAGTTATGGAGTTGCTGAAAGAATTCACTAAAAATAAAAACCATGAACAGAGACTGGATGCACCCAGCTTGGAGTATCTCGAACAAGAGACCAAGTGAGCACCTTGAATGTGTGTATATAGATAAAGTTTAGCTTTAAAGTAAAGTAACTGTAGTGTGATGAAGGATAATGGGGATACATGATCAAATTTAAAATCAATTACCCATTTATCTGTGTTGTTGGTAATGATTAGCAAAAGATCTCTTGAAGATGAGATGAAAACCTGTTGATGGGACGGATGATTATCCACATCAGCTAAATTAAAATGATCCAAATAATTGTATTATAGATATGTGATTTAGTTTGACTCTTACTGCTAATGGTGTTATGAGGTACTTAATAAAGCTTTTGCTGCTTATGTTGTGTGAATTCTTATTTGTTTCCTGAATAAGTTGAACAGATAACAGGAGGGACCCCTGATTGACAGAATCCTCACTTAACGTGTTGCATAATAAAGGTTAGACTACGTGCAGGTCATTTTCAGACACCAGATGGCAGCAGATCGCCTTGATTTCTTTATTTTTAGCACCCATTAATCTTTTTTTGGAATAGGTCAGTTGAAATAAATGTTTTAAGTAGCTTTCTTTTATTTTTTAGCAAGAAAATAAAAAATATCTATAAATTTTTAACACTTTAATTTTATTTTTGAATTCTCCAAAGAACAGTTTTATTTTTTACAAAAGTACATCCTGTTCCTTCGTAGACATCCCACTAAATTCATGGTCTGTTTTGTTAAATGCATAATAGGACTATAGCCACAACCAAACCTACTCCTCCTTAAAATCTTCTAAATGGGGTATTGCCGTGTTTTTCTACCTCATCACAGGATCAGTATGTGTGGAGTAGAGCGAATGTTTCTTGTTGGCTCATTGGAACTATGTACTGATTGCAGAGAGCGAGATGCCCTCTTGCCATGAGATGTGAACAGAATTTCAAAACAGATGACAAGCTGGCTTGTGTACGTCCACAGAATTATAATGTAGACATGATTCTAAGGCAAGGTGTCAAACGCTGGGATCAGACATGAGTTCATTTATATTTTTCTGCCCATGTTTTTGCAAAATAACATACAAGTAGGACGACCTTGATATTTTTTTCCCCCTCTCACCCTGTCCTAAAATAGACCTGACATGATGTCAGAAGGGTTCCCCTCTGTGTTTTATTTGCTTTTCAGCCATCTGTCTCTCTGTTAATCTTAGTCCGTACTGGAAATTAACCAGCAGACTTCAAGTATGTGATACCGGAGCAAATTGAGCCGCTTTAAGAATCTGAAGTGACAGTGACTTTTTCCATCAGTTGTGTACCTGTAAGAGTGATCACAACTGATTTTATTAAAACAAAAGGTGTCAACACTTGACCAAAATGACCATAAATGTAATTATTTAGCATGTTTTCACTGCCACTTGAAGCTACAATTTGCATCCAAAAAACATAGTTTTATTGCATTGTTATAGAGCACCTGCTGTCATATTTGAGAACATTTTTTTTATTAAAGCAAATTGTAAAAAAAGAGTTAATATTATTTGTTTTTTGTGTGTTTTTAACTCATTCCCTCTAAAACAGAAGTAATTCCATTAATAGATGATGACAACGTGTCAGTGACATGCCTATCCTGAAGAGGATCCCTCTATTTGCATGGAGATAAAGGATTCTGTATCTGCTTGGAACAAAATACATTTTCAGTGGGAATATGTCAAATGGATGTGTCGCTGCTTACTGGTGACAGCAAGAGGAACATGACAAGCCCTTTGGCTCCAGATTTCTGTTTAAAGGAAATGTGGGTAAGTTCTGTGGAAGTCAACACTGATGGGCAGGATGGATTTGTTATAAAAAATCTTACTCTGGGTGTACATATTTTATTTTCATTGCAAAATAATTACAAAATAGGGTTAAAATAATTAAACTAAAACCTAATGTCCCTGATGTTTGATTCCGTTTCTTACAAATTCTACAAAACCTTTCACAAGTGGCGATCTAATGCGCCAAAGTTAAGTTTCATAACTGTAATGCTCAGCAGATAAACAATCTAGCCGTCACAAAAAACTAATACCACACTGAAACATGCTGCTGGGAGTGTCTTACTTCGTATTGGATCAATTTCAGGCTTCTGTCTATGAAGTTCTGAATCACTCTACATACCAGTCTGCCCCAACCCAGAATCTTCAGATGTTTGCATTTAAACCTTCAAAGTACTACACAAGACATAGGAACAGGAAACTTAATGATGAACCAAATATTTTAAAATGTCATCTTTGTTCTTTACATTTTGATGTATTTTTCGTCTATCTTACTTTAATGGTCTTAAATTGTAAATATGCTTTTTAAGCTTTATGGTGGTATACAAATAAATCTGGCTTTCCTTTCCTACGGTAACCTGAGGATGAGGAGAGAGTTACTCATAGTGCATTTTAGTGAGTCCAAGCTTACATTTACAGCAACAACGTTGCATAAACAGAGGGCAACTTTTAGAAGCTAGATTGGAAGTATAGCAAAGTGGTAGCAAATAGATTTACATAAAAAACGCCCCAGCAGTGATAATAAACATAAAACTAGTATGGAGAATAAACAGTAAGCTCACATATGTGATGTATGTAAAAAACCTATACAGTTAATGATCGGAGCACAATAATACAAACTGCCTTCTTTACCAGTTTTTGTAGTTATTATTATACAGTAGTATGTTTTTTCCTTTTATATATTGTTTCCAGCTTAAGAGTTGTTTGAAAACATACTTCAGGATCTGTGCAAAAACTTACTTTTTAACAAGGGCGTCGTCACTTATTAGAGCCATTCTAAATGACATGTGGTCTTAACAGCTTTTTAATTTTTCCCAGTAATTTCTCCCCAAACATCTAAAATTGATATAAATATAACTACTTTGAAAAATGAAAAAAAAGAAATTTATGTTAAATAGCCTTTCAAAATGGTATTAAAAGTGTGACATCTAATTAGTAAGTGGGTTATACATCTTCCTATTTTATTATTCAAAGGACAACTAAACTCTCTCTACAGTCCTGTAGAAACAAAAGAAAAGGAAAATAAAAGGAAGGAAGGGAGGCACAATAGTCTTTCTCACTCTGTAGATTGTTTGGTGTGTTTATTCAAGTTTCCCACTGACACCCACTGTGCCTATCTGTAGCCCTGTGCTCCTGTCATCCTCTGGTGCTGCTCCCTGCATTGTGACAGCTCTCAGGTTTATACTCAGCGTCACAGCCACCCTGGAATTTCAGGCTCACATGCTTTCACCTTTTTGCACCACCAGCAGCATCTGTGTCTCTTCATCTTGTTGTTACAAGTCAGCTGGAGGTTTTACAGTGATTATCGCAGATCAAAATTGCTCTCAAAATGGAGAGAAACATCAAACCGAGGCGGAGGAGGTTGTTTTCTTAATTACATATACGAAATAACTCCGAACATCTATAGAAGAAAAAGACGTAAGTCTGGGATTCACTACAGCTTTTAATGGAGAGAAATAGAAATTATATTTATGATGATAAAATCAGAAATCTGTGGTTAGGATAAGATCTTTTTGGATATTGATATGCATTTTCTCTTGCAGAATAGGACATTGGATGCAGTCAAGAGAAGAACCTGCAAACCATGGAGGTTATGAATAACATGTGATGCTTCAACAAGAATGACTCTGAAGATGACTTTTAAATAAAATACTAATATTAGAGGTCATACATATAGGATTAATTAATCCTCTTATGCAAAAACAGCAGTTTAGAGTAACTCCTGCTGACACCTAGAATAATGATTTTTAACAGGATGTTCTAAAGTAGCTTTCATCGATCATTATGCTGTCCTCTCAGTTGATGAAATATGTATTAAACATAATCAGTAAAAAAATATGAAATCCTATATTTGAGAAATACTCATAAGATTAGAATTAAGTCAAATCTAGCTAAAAAGAATCTCTCTGAGCCGAGTAAAAAACTCTACAACTTCTTTGTTTTATGCCGTGGAAGTTAGAATGTAACTGGGGTATTAAATACGTCCACTTCTGAAACGATTTTTGCTGGGTAGTATTTTTAAATACCTCTGCTATCATTTCACACCATTAAATGGATCCTCCACGCAGTTCTGCCATTTGATTTTATTAAACTCATGTCTACCGAAAGTAAGATACTGACGACTGAGAACTACTTCACAGAATCTCTTTAAGAAAAGACCTTGATTTCTTTAGCTGGCAAACGGCAAATGCGACATGTCAACATAAGGCACTATAATGTAAAGCTGCTACAAACACATTTATTACAACAATTAACGTAAAATCACTGCAATTTTTTTCTCATTTGACACAACTTACCATCTTTAAAGCTTCGTCAGACTCCATTTGAGACGCACTCTAGTGAAACTAGTAGTTTACAAAAAGGCACTTTAGAAGGTTTTATATCAATACCAGACCAGAAAAAATGTAGTTTTATATACACATTTATATTATTATTTACACTGTACAGATTTAAAAAAAATAAATGGCTAATATTTAACATTGTGCACCCCACTGACGTATAACTACAAAAAAAAGGGGGGGAAAGGTGAAAGAGAGGAGTACGTGATCGCGGGGACAGACAGATATCAACAACCTCAATAAATACTTTCTTTTTTTTTTTACATACAGGACACTTCACAATTATTTATACATCTTATAAATGAAAATGTTGCTGGTTGACCCTCTTTGTTTCCAGCAGTTCCTTAAGAGAACGGGCTTTTACAGAAGTATGAGTTAGTCCATTAAACTGTGTTAGTGTGGTTGATTGACTAATGTAAAATTATCAGAAAGAAGAATTTTAGCAAGATTTTTTTTTTTTAAAACAACAATAATTAAAATGAAACTCTGGTTTGCTGTTATTCAACTGTACATAGTATAAAAAAAACATCTAACCATTTTTTCTCTGTCAGACATTAACTAAACTTTTTTTAAAGGAACTGTTTAGTTAATTAAGTTCTAAATTTATATGAAAGGCCAATAAAAGACAAATAATACAAAAGTAACATTTAAAGGCAAACAAATGTTTGCAAATGCATATACAGCTTCCAAATAAAGATTCCAAATGCAATCAGGAATGAAAATCTTAACTTCCAGGGAGATCTATCACAATTGCCTGTGTCAAATCTATAGGAGAGGTGGCAGCATCATTTTGAGGCAGTGTTTTGCTGAAGGGACTGGTGCACCTTAAAAGTTAGTTGACATCAAGGGAAAGAACATTATGTAGAAATGTTGCAGCAACATCGTATTTATCAGAAAGTTCAAAATGGCCACAACCTATCAGCCATAACAGTTGTAAAGTGTTTTAAGGAATGCAAAGCTGTATGAGCAAACAAAACTCACCTTGTTTTGTTAGTTCTCTCCTAACGGAATAGGGTAGATTTTCAGCAAATTATTGTGAACACTTTAACGAAACCCAAACAGTTTATGGAGGTATATGGTATATCTCAGTCAAATGTTTTCAAACAACTTATCTAGAAATAGGGTAAAAGGCAATTCTAACCAAAACTAAGGAAACTAATATAAGCTTTTAAAACTGAAAGAAGTAAACAACAAAATAAACAAATAAAATAATAGAATTTATTTATCATTCTGATGTTTGGTAAATAATCTTTTTTTGGATAATCCTAAATAAGATAAAACAGGACAGATTAAAAGAAAGGTTGTATTTTTATGCAGCGTATGCAAATATCTGTTTTGAACAATGTGTTAATTCGATATTTAAAATGCATCGACTAAAGTGACATCCTCAAAATGATTTTTTTTGTCTGTATTTAAAATAATCTCCTCCTTAAAATGCAAGGCTGTTAAAAACAAATGACTCTTTTGCTTCCTATTTTAGGAGGCTCAACATGCTATGGCCTCAGACTTACCTAACAGCAATGCAAAGAGCTAATGATTTTTTATTATCCTCCATCTCACCCTGGGTGAGATGGAGGGTGTGGCAGAGTTTACAAGGCAGAAGCAGCACGCTCGGTTCCAGGAAGCATGTGTGCACGACGGGGGCATTTTGGTGGAGGGCCAGCTGAGATGTTAAGGAGACGCCTTTTGGCTGAGTGAGATAAGATCAGACAGGGAGGGCATTGGACATCCATGACAGAATGGTGGAAGCTGCTTTAGTTTGAACAAAAACTCTGGTTCATCATAACTAGATTGAGGAGGTTTAATCTCAAGACTTTAGGCTTCTTCTTGAGATTTTTGATTCTCAAGCCAAAACAGATAGAATAAAATGACCATGCTTTTAAGAGAGGTTTGCTCCAGCAGTGTCATTAACAAAGTGCAGCGAGGCTTACAAAAAGGGACTATCATTAAAAAAAAAAAAAAAACCGACAAACAAAAAAACACTTGTACATTTCAATTTATGCAAGATTAAAAATCTGTAAACAATGTTGATCGGTGTCAATTCTATCTCATTCTAGATGCACAGAGAGTAAAAAGTCCAAACACCGACACTCGCACGAAGCGCAGACACACGTAGACACCTTCAGAGAAGACAAACACGAACCGTGGAATGTAAAAGTACTCGCTTCCCCTCAGATTGTATTAGTCTCGTTTGTTTTCATTCATGTGATCAATACGTGTGTAGGTGGGAGCCGATGGAGATCAACCTCAGGCAATAACACAAAAACACAGAAGGCTGAGCTGTACCTCAATCAAACCTAAGC
The DNA here is from genome assembly GCA_032876305.1 of Orestias chungarensis. Taxonomy (NCBI): domain Eukaryota; kingdom Metazoa; phylum Chordata; class Actinopteri; order Cyprinodontiformes; family Cyprinodontidae; genus Orestias; species Orestias chungarensis. The sequence continues at coordinate 1,298,471 of JAVLVB010000047.1, forward strand.
CAAACATTAAATCAGCTCTACGTCTAGGTACCGAAGTACTCAGTGACAAGCACAGTGTGGTTTTAAGTTATTGGAATGTGTAATTGTGTAGCAATTTACTCTCTGGTCATTTACTTGCTGTTTTGTATTGTAATTGCATTACAAGTGAAGGAACAGTTAAAAAAGAAAAATAAGATTTACCTTGTTTCTTAATTTTATGTGCATTTCTCCAGATCTTGACAACATTACCTAAAGCCAAAAATAAATAACCTAAAAATCAACACTTAAGAACAAAAAAAGGACCTTCAGTCAGTTTTCACCATCATGAACAATTTTTTAATTCCTTTGAATTAATTTAAATATTTCTTATGTGTCATTTTGGTGTTATGTTATCAACTTTCCTGAGATTATGTCCTAACTTGTTTATTTAATATTTCCCCATTTGGTACTCTTTCACTTAACTCTGTCAATTTTATTTATTACAATTTTAATCAGCTTGTTTGTTGCTTCCTCCTGGCAGTGTTTTTTTATGTATTTAAATGCAATGTATATGAATAAACATTCTATTAATATGATGCTAAGGCTTTTCTATTTATCTATTTTATATATACTACTTAAAAAAATGACTGTAAAAAAAATATTTGATTTTTTTTGCCATCTTGCCCAGATCACTGATTTGTTTCAACGATACACAGTCATCTAACGGCTTTCATAAAAAAAAAAGGGTTTTAAGTGAACTCTTAACTAAGAAATCTCTGACATCGTTATAATGTGATTCTGTAGTGATTTACACAATTGCAATAACAGTTCATACTCATGGCACACAGAGCAGTTTAACAATAACTGAAAACATCCGAAAGATGTGTAAATAGCCTTCAGATAAATTAATCTTTTATTAAATATTAAGACTCAAATTAATCAATGATTTATCTCTTCAAATCCCTGGTCGGTCGCTGCAGATGGCTGCTCGTAGTGAGCCTAGTTTTGCTGGAGGTTTCTTCCTGTTAGAGATCTCTCCACTATCACCACATGCATGCTCGGTATGAGGGATTACTGTAAAGTCAGCGACACAATCCAAGCTATCATTTCGGTGTTCTGATTCTGGAGGTGTGAATGCTGCAAGTCAATGACTCAATGTAATCTGCTGGGTTTCCTTAGACTGGAAACTTATAAACCGATTAGTCTATTATGTGTTTATGGTTTGAATTAAATTAATTTTCAAGTAAATGTCCTTGAGAACAAATATGTTTTAAATTGGCGTTATGTAAATTACCTAAACTGAATCTATTGCAGTGGCAGGAAGGACGTAAGTCAAAACATGACTATTACTAGTGGTGTAATAAAGCACCAACTTACATCTTACAGTTTGCAGCACTGTGGCCCTTATTTGCTGTATTCAGATGGCGAAGGTGGAAAAAAAGCAATAAAAGTCCCAATGTTAAGAATCTATGTGCAGTGATAATACATTCTTCTACACCTTGTGCCACGCCAAACAATAATTGCTTTAATTAAGGCTTTTTACACATCTTTATATGGATAAAAGTATGAACATGTTTTGTTTTTTGTTGTTGCTTTTAAACAACTGTGTGCTAATTACAAAGTTCATTATATATGAGCATTCATAATTCCTAATTTCCAGAGAACCCAGTAAATTTCAATTATTTAATCATTTCTACTAATTCTGCCTTCACGATAATATCAACTTTGAGTTCACCATTATTTCTAATTTAGTAGTGCAAGTTCAAAATATTTCCTCACATGTACATACACTTTTTTCACACAACCACACAGTTGGAAGAAGGTTTTTGTTTGTTTTATATGCTTGGAAGAAATGTATCTAAAACTAAAAAAAGAAAACTAAACTAAACATTTTTTTTTTGTTCCAGAGGGATTTCTTTTCTAAAAGAAAAATATTTTCCACCGTCTCCTTTTTTGACCAGTGCTAAATGTTCATGTTCATAACCTTTTTATTTTTTATTATCATTGAAGAACATTATTTCGGATTACGGCACATCACCCACATCACACACAGACGACAACAGGGTTCCAGCCTGGGGATGATTATTGCAGGGGTGACAGTGAGAAGGGAAAATGATCAAAGAAAACTTTAAAGACGGGTTCCACTTCCAGTCCATTTGAAATTCACTCAGTCGCTTCTTCTTTGCCTGTGCCGGTTTTTTGATTTTTTTTTCCAGGCATTTTCAGGATATGGAGGATCAGAGGGAAAGTTGGAATGAGCGAAGACATCTGACATGAGGTGGTACATGGTTCCCACAGGTCCCACTCATGCTTCAACACAGTTCCTCTTGCTGTCACAGCGGATGATTTGACTATCGGTTTGGTTTATTTTTGGTTAGTAGTTTGTATCCATGTGCAGCAAGAGCTACTGCTCTGATGTTAGACTCCAGGACGGACTGGCTGATATGATGGCAGAAAAGATTGAGAGATCTAGAAAAAGAGGGCACAAGGGAGCTAAGACATCAAAGACATTCGTAAGTTCACATGAACCGACGTGAAGTAGTCAGGTGGCAATCAGAACTTGACAAGAGGGTGCAATTTTAGGGCTGATTCACAGGAACTGAGGGCCAGAAATATCAAAGAGGCCTGAGAACAAAGAGGTGATATATGGTCCACAGCGCAGGACTGTGTTTAGGGGGAAAGGGATGTGTGCCGAGAGGCTCGTATTGACTCCTCAGAGGAGGGCAGTAGGGGTTTGGGTTGGGGGTTTGGAGTTTGAGTGGTAACACTTTAGGCAGTATGGCTGCTAGGACCCTCAGGCCTTGAGAGAGTGCCACTGGGCCACGGTGGTACGAGGATGACTTATCATGTCTTTCCAGTGTTTTACCTCTGCGGGGCCACTCTTCCATGAAAGATAAATCTGAGAGACAAAAGAAGAATATTCTGCTTTACTATCTCCTACAGATGGGTGTTCTTTTTAAATACCATACTTAAAACCACTTGGACGCTTTCTAAAGACTGTTTATAAAAATGTTACTCTTCAGGACGGTCCCTCTTAACTAGGGTTACACTAACATGACGGATGTTTAGTCTAAATTCAAAATCATGAATATTACAATCATGTATTATACTTGTTTAATGTAGGGGATAATATATATAGCTAAGTATGGTTCGGGCGTAAAGAACACCACCTACAGAGAAAATTTATGTAATTCAGGTTATTCTGTCATTGCCTGTAGAAGAGCAGGGTTTGGGTTTGACGTATTTTCACCATGTTACATAAATTACTTAAGTACATGTATTGAATTTATTGATTGCATTTTTCTGAAAATGACAAATACATAATGCCTTGTCTTTATGACTTTTGGCACCTCAGCTACTAAATATATGCATCAGGTGTGAGGACCAAAGACAGGCAGCAGTAAACAACCTATACAAGTATATTTATATGCAATAAAACTAGAAATTTAAATAATAATAGATAATAATAACTATTGTACTTTTCTGGCCCTTTGCAATTGCAGTCTTGCACAAGCTGATATCGCCATGATAACTGCGATTCAAAATATAAATCCGCTCTAGACTGTCAAATGTTCATGGCAAAATCCATATAACTGCATTTCAAAAAACATTTGTGAAAACACAAAGGTGAAAAGCAATACATCTTACATCTGGCTGAACAATCATGTGCTAGAACATTTTCATCCTCAATCACTATTTTAGTGTTTCTTGATGCAATAAAAAAACAACAACCAATAAAACGTTAATCAATGAAGTGATTACACGATCTTTTTCAATAAAACCTATATATACAACCAGTCAAACTCTGTACAAAGGCGTCGCTATAAAACGTAAAATATTTTTAAAGATAAAGACTTTCTATTTCACTTTACTTAATTTGGAAAAGGGTTTTAATTTAGGTTTGTTAGAAAGATGCATGATATATGGTATGATTTCAGAGAAACATTGAGTTTCTACTATCCATCAGATACTGTAGCTCCTAGCCTTTGGGTCTGATGACAGTTTCTAATCTAGCATTGAAACAATCCATAACTGCAAAGTAAGTATTTTTTATAGATACCAAATGCATAAAAATCAATATCAACATTGTTCTTTTCTCATGACAGTACAATTAAAAATGAAGAAATCCCATTAAAATTACCCTAACAAAAAAAAATACCTTAATCCTTTCCTGACCACTTTGTTTTTCATTTAATCTGTTTGTATGCAAATGCATCAATATATATCATGCCCAGTTATAATCTAAATTAGGCATCTGTTTCAAAAATTTTTTAATGTTTGATCATAATTTACAGTTCAGGAGATTGGCTCATTCCAGTAGGGGTCAGTAGACACTAGTTAATTCATTGGATGCTGTTGGTCTGTCAGAGACAGAGAAACACAGAGGGAAAGAAGACCAGGAAGGAAGAAGCGTGAAAGAGAGCGGAAGGAGATACCTTTCCAATGACATCATTGCGACTGAGTCTGTCCTTGTCCATGACGGTGATAATTATGGTGGTCTCCCTCAATACGTGGGCCGGCACGTCAAAGGGAAAGGACTCGTTAAAAACGGGGTTCAGGCAGCGTTTCATTACCACTGTCTTCTTCTTCTCCACACGTTTGTCTTTGTGCATCAACCACACTTTTACATATGGGTCTGAGAAAAGGAAAATATACCAGTTTACATGTTTACTGCAAAAAAAACCCCAATAAAACTGCACAATATTCATTTCAAATGACTTTCCGAGGAAAAAGAAAGAAAAAAAAGAAATTTCCATTTGGAAGCAGTGACTCTGAACAAGTGAATGCATAAATGAGCATAAGAAACAAAGAAGCATTGATACCAGAAGTGCCTCCGATATCCATGGCTTTGAGGTTGCGTGCTTTGATGATGCTCACAGTGATGTTGTTGGCTGTGGGATTATAGCACAGGGACACAAGGAGATCCCCTCGACTTCCCTATAAAAAACAAAAACAAGAAACAATGTATCATACAGAAGAAATGGCATAAAATTATTTACTTTTTCACCCGATTTTCTCGATTTTTCTCCCCTCTTGCACTTGCTGTTCATTCCTGTTCCCATCTTAGGCTGTGCAATCTCAGTCTACCTGTCAGCCTCTCCATATTTTCCTCCCACCCCTCTCCTGTCGTTATGCTGCCACATCTCCCTCGGGAGCATCACAGCAGCCAGAAATGACATCACACACTCTACACCATCTTTTTCTGTCTCTTCGTCTTCACTTCCCTCCTTTTCTCTCTCCCTCTGCCCTGCCCCTGACTTACGCTGCCGTCGCTGCACGGTTTCAACTCCTTCCAGAAAGTCTGCATGTTCGCCAAGTCCAGCTTGTTGAGGGGGATGGAGACCTCTCCTATGGGGTCATTCCTGCTGAATCGGTCGTAGTCGAGAACCTGCAGATACAGAGTCCTCTGAACCACCTTTTCATAGGGGAAACCTGGAAAGCGGAATGACAAGGAGCAATAGTTCACATAACATAAAAGACATGAGCAACACGTGGGTGCACTGGAAAAGCAAGCCTTGATGTAATACCTTCGAAAAGAAACGTCTCATTCCAGTGGGGGTTCAGATTCTTCCTTTTGACTTTAGTCTCCAATTTGTGCTTCTTGTCTGGGAGCAGATAGATTTTCACAAAAGGATCAGATGTGCCTGAAAAATCCTTAGCAGGCAAATCCTGGCCCTTGAGAATTTTGACAGTGAGAGTCGAATCCTGGAAACTGTATCCAACGCTGAACTGGATGCGACCCAGTTTTTCACACACCGGACCCTCGTGGTCGTCCTCCTCAGAACCTGGTGACAGCTGTGATATATTAAAGACGTGATCGTTACATAATATATATCATTCATGTGGAAGAGACATTTCAACAAATACCCAAAACTATTATGATTTTATAAAAACTGAAAACATGTGGGCCCAAATTTTATCTGAACTATTGAAGCTTGCTTACTTCATCCATACCTTAGGTATTGTAGAATTGTATTGTAATTAAGGTATTGTAAGTCTAATATGCAATAGTGGGTAATTTGTATTACTTTTAAAGAACACATCAGCAGAGCAAATTTTGGGGTTTCATAAAGATTATAGAATTATACTAAAAACTTGCTGACTTTTCTTTGGAGAATTTTAAAAAAAATAACAATTCTTCACAGTCATCTGGTACCAGACATAGATTGAAAAAAACACGAAACTGAGGGATCTAAATACAGCCAAACTGAAAACTTCTATTAAATTTGAATAATCTAAAAATAGTACAACTAATCATTCCTTTCAATGAACCAATAAAAATATATATTTGAAGTTTTATTTTTACCAAATAAACCTTAATGATAAGTATCATAAATAGAATATCATCGAGGAGTAAAATAGTCAGAAGACAGAATAAATAAGGACATTTGGTTGTGATTGTCAGTGAAACCCCAACCACACCAAATCCAATGCCAAGCAGCTTATTTTTCTAATGACCTGTTATGGGGCATTAATTGGATTGGATAGTTGAAGTCTGAAGAAACAACACACATCTGTTAAATAAAAATGTTTCCACTTAACTATCAACAGTTATCTTGCAGGCCACAGAGATCCTGTGGCCTGCAAGATAACTGTACCCAATCACAAATGGCCAGCACGTCGTCCTCATGCTGGTCACCCGTCTGGTTTCACCATGATAGAGGATGACATCCCATTTCTCAAACAGCTTTTGTCACAAGTAATATGGTTGTGATCAGGCAGACCATTTAATCCCTTTCACTCCCAAATTCTAGTGGTAGTGTAAAGTTCCTTGCACGAAACTCTTCATGTAAGGAGCCTTTTCGACCCCTACATGTGTTTTGTGAATGGACCAATGTGGTGAATGCAATAAAAGTCAGCCTGCCCTCTTCATAACCCCTTATAGGCTTGCTTGTATAAAGGAAAGGCAACTTGGGAGGTCACAGGACTGTTGCTACGAAAAATTATGGTTTCTGCAACCAGCCAGCAGCTGGATTTAAAAGCATGGACAGGATGAATTTGCCTAATTAAAAGAATTCATTCACAATTAATATTCTGAATATAACAGCACAAGTAAACCTTGATAGATTTGTATGCAAAGAGCTTGTAGTAGTTGTTTTGTTCACCAAAACAACTACTACAGTCCCGCACGGCTGGCTTTATTTTTAAAAACTCACAACTGAGCTGATAATTGCTGTCTAATCTTGGAAGCTGTGAACAGTAAAAATGAGCTTGATGCAAGATTTCAACTAGGTGCTATATATCTGCGTTGTTCACTAATTAAAAAAAAAGGCTTTTTTCGCCAGTAAAAGATGCTGTCCCAGACTGGACCCAATAAAAGCATTTTGGCATTGGCAGAAAGTATTTCTACAAGTTTTTCACACATACTCATATTCAATTTTTACAAACTCAACTCTCCTGCTAAATGCACAAAAGCACTTTCTTCAAAAATGTGTCACTATTTCAATAGAAATAAACAGGTTGTCCAGTGGTGCGAGATTTATCTGAGAAAACAGTTCGCCCACATTAAGTTGCACGTCAGAAAGCTGGACATAAATTTTGCCCATTAGGATAAAAAACACATCTTCTCACTGCCAAAGGAAAATGTTGTTGGAGGGTTGTATCTGCTTTGCAGTGCAGACAGGAACTTTGTATAACTATGAATAAGTGAGAACCTGAATAACTGTTGCTAAACTGTAGTTTTGACTTATTAATGGATGATACCATTGCTGAAAGTAAATTAAAATCAACATTTGTTTGAAAGTTTTTTCTGGAACGCTCAGGGAGAAGTTTGAACATTTCAACTTTCAGTTGTGAATGTTACCGCTCCTGTTAAGATTTATTGTCCACAATAAATATTATCACTTTTATATTTGTAAATATCAATACTTTTTGTAGGTTAGGAGCAGCACCTCTATTTTTCCTGAACAGAAAGTTTAATTTGTGTTAACTCTGTTATAATGTTCTGTGTAAGATAGAGCGATTGTTTATCCCATATAACAGTTACAGATTATGCTTTTATATTCCTAACAATTGTTGTGTTAGGAATATAAAAGCGTTCTGTTAGCTGAGACCGCTTCTTTGATGAGCACATGGGCTGAGATTCTGCCAGTGACGCTCTATAACTGCTGATATAAACTCTTTTTTTTTTTGTTTCCTCTGCATCTATTTTAGTTTTTCTGTCTCTTGAAACCCCCAGTCGGTCATGGCAGATGGCTGCTTGTACTGAGCCTGGTTCTGCTGTTGGTTTCTTCCTGTTAAAGGGAAGTTTATCCTCTCTACAGTCGCTAAATGCATGCTCAGTATGAGTGATTGCTGTAAACTCAACGAAAACACAAGCCATTGTTTTGGTCTGCTGATTCCTGAGGAGTTAATGTTGCAAGTCAATGACTCGATGCAATCTGCAGGGGTTCCTTAGATTGGAAACTTTTTCAAACTGATTTGTTTATGATGTATCTATGATTTTAATAGATTTTATTGTAAAGTGCCTTGAGACGACATCTGTTGTAAATTCGCACTATATAAATAAACTTATTGGTCTTTCTTTTCTTATTACTATAGCCATAATAATAATTACTGCTTTTTGATAGAACTGAATACGATTAAACTTAACATTGAAGATAACATTTTTATTATTGTGTAAATACCTTCAAATTTTTTGTTACGTTTATTTTGCAGTTAATACCTCATACCAGTTCAGACCTCATATTTGAGTATGTTGACATTGTACTGTAGAAAAAATGCATTAAAAAAAACAAAAACAACCAATCTTAAAAACTGTTTTCTCTCATTGTGTTATAAAACCAGATGCTATTTTGTTTGCTCGACCTTCGGCAGTGTTCAGTGGTTTAGAGTAGGGCAGGTCAGATCTAACCTATTGGTCTTTTGACTTGTTATCACTGTTATTCTGTTGAAAAACAAAAACTACACTTTTCCACTTTATATATTCCCACAACTTCCTTTCACAATAAGACTAACAAATGCTAAAAGAAAAATGTCATACAATTTTTTTTTATAACAGATCATTTTTATATGTTGATTTTATTGTGTTGCTTTTGTTCTCATGTTGGATGCGAAAAAGACAAATTATTTAGTTAAGACCGGAAAAAAATCCCAACAATAAAATACTCTTAAAGCTCAAATTTGAGATTTAATCAAGTTTAATTGTGTTGAGTATAGTTTGCCACCAAAAAAGGTAGATAAAGATCTTTTAAAGGACTTGAAACAAACAATCATCGCTTCCAGTTCTGAACAAAATAATGTTCTAGGTGTTTGCCTCTTCTTATACATCTTTCATAGAATTCAATTATTCTAAAATTAATCTTCAGAAACACGAATAATCCTCTACATATGTTGAACTATAATCATAATATTGCATGAAGACACTTTTCATGCCACACCTGGAAAGACTCTGTGAGCATCACACAAAAGCAAAGCTTTTATCTATCAATTTAGAAAGTTCAGATGGTGTATACATAAAAAAATATTTCATGATTTTGATTCACACTTTCTCTGTGGAAGAATGTTTGTCAAAATACATAACAATTTTTTCCATAATGGAAAAAAAGTGATCAAAAATGCAAGAGAAGGATATTTTAGCTTTAAAAGGACTCTCCTATCAATGCCTTTGGCAAAACTAACCAACATGAGGATAGTCATTAACAGCTGCCAGCATGAATTTTGCAGAATCCCCATGAAACCCCCGTAATTACAAAGTACTCGCGCCCATCTCTGCCATATTCTCGCAGCACCCACGTCACTGCATGTTCCTTCACAGCTAATTACCAAGCCTCTCTGAAGAAGGGACATGCCCGCCTCCCTCTCCCTGCTCTCACTTCAGGAGGATGAACATGCACATCTGAGTTAGCTCAGAAACTCCACGGCAGAAGCAAACAGTAATGATCCACAGGTGGGAGAGATGAGTGGGCTGAAGACAGTTCTCTCTGAGAAAGGCGAAGATGAAACACCCTTTGTACAACTTTTCACATAAAGTGTGGGCCTCCGTCTCAACAAACAGAATATATTATTAACAAAAAAAAATAATATTACTCTTATAGCAGCTCTTTTTGGTTTAGGTAATTCTATCAGATATCAGAATCAGAATCAGAATCAGGCTTTATTGGCCAAGTATGCTCACACATACAAGGAATTTGTTTTTGGTTACATAGATGCTTGCAGTGCACAAAAAATACAGTAAAGGCACGAAAAATACAGTAAAGAAACATTTGTAACATGTAGCCTGGATAATTTATATATTTTTTAAAAAGTGCAGTTTTGTGCAGTATAAAAACTATAGAAGTAATAAAAATATATAAATTAATTGTTCAATTGTTTATGAGAATAATGGAAGTTGGAAAAAAGCTTCTCTGTAGCCTGGTCGTGCGGGTCTTCATGTGGCTGAAGCGTCGGCCTGATGGAAGGCACCGAAACAGGTGACGGCCAGGGTGAAACGGGTCGGTGATGATTTTCTCTGCACGCTTCCTGGTTCTGGAGGTATGCAGGTCCAGCAGTGCGGGCAGCTTTACACCGATGGTCCTCTCTGCAGACTTGATAATGCGCTGCAGTCTCTTGGTGTCGTGTTTTGTGAGAGCACTGCCCCACACTGTGATGGATGTGGTGATGATGGACTCTAGATGGCTGTGTAGAACTGCACCATCAGCTCTTGGGCTAGGTTGAACTTCCTCAGCTGGTACAGAAAGTACATCCTCTGTTGAGCCCTCTTGATGATGTTGCTGTCCCACTTCAGGTCCTTGGAGATTGTTGTGCCCAGGAACTTGTAGGACTCCACAGCCATCACAGTCCTGTCTAGGATGGTGAGTGCTGGCAGGGTTGGGGGGCCCCTCTTGAAGTCCACGGTCATCTCCACTGTTTTTGCTGTGTTCAGCTCCAGATTGTTCTGACCGCTCCAGAGGACAACCTGTTCAACCACCCGTCTGTAAGCAGACTCATCACTGTCCTTGATGAGACCAATGACTGTTGTGTCATCTGCAAACTTCAGGATTTTAACAGAGGAGTCCATGGAGGTACAGTCATTTGTGTACAGCGAGAAGAGCAGTGGGGAGAGTACACAACCCTGTGGGGCGCCGGTGCTGATGGTTCGGGTCACTGAAGTACTCTTTCCCAGCCTCACCTGCTGTTTTCTGCCAGTAAGAAAGTCAGTTATCCACTGGCAGGTGGAGGCTGGTACGCTGAGTTCCGTCAGTTTGCTGTGTAATTGTCCTGGAATAATTGTGTTGAAGGCTCAATTCTATCAGATATAAAAGTAAATCAACTTAGTGATCTACCCAGCATGGCAAAAAATGTCTAAAGAATTCTATACTATTACACCTATATGTTTATTTATTTAAAATTTTTTTTGAGTCAATATAATTTCACACGGATTGATTAACAGTACATGAAAATATGGCATACTATAGATAACCTGAAGGATTAAACAGCACTCAACTTTTGACATGGTTGAGTGCTGACTTGTTTTAGTTTTAGACAATTTCTCTCCTGTTTTTAATATCCAAAACTTTTGCTTTTGTCTTGCACTGGTCGTATTACCTTAATTATTTAAACTCTTTTAGAACCTGCTTTCAAAGTCATGTTAAAGCCACATTAAAGAACTTTCAGTTTTGGTTGATTTTGACGCTGCTGTGGACAAAAGCGGTAGTGTTTTGCCTGAACGAAGACTGCATTTCCTATTAGGACCAGCGCATAGCGTCGTAAACTCCTGATCTCCCTGTCACCTGCAGTTGGATTGAAGTACAATTCTGTTTCCAGTGTCATATGATGGTTTTGAAAATAAGAGAAAGGGGAAGTTACGTATGCTGTCAAGCAGTCAACACAAGATGTTTTTGTGTGCCAGGGTTCCTGCAACCCTCCTCAAAGTTTCTGAGTGCGGGTGAATGCGATATAGACCCCCTCAGGCCATGACAGAGGTGTCATTCAACAAGCTGTAGGTTGACATATAATCACAAAAGTTATGGAAATATTTTACTAAGGTTGAAAAGTTACTTAGTGTTTCTTTAAATTAGTAGACAGAAAAGGAATGAAAAAGCAGCAAAAGTATGAAGAAAAGCTTTAAAAGGTGTAGAGAACGTTTGACCATTACCACTTTAAAAGAGGCCAGGCTTGTAAGGAAAGTGTGGAAACAAACAAACACTTTCTGTAAAACAACCTCTTTAAAAACGTTGGTGACTTTAACAGCAGTTGTATTTCTGTTTACAATTTCTGCACAAAATTTGGGACATGTGTAACCAAGTATGAAACCTTCAGTAATCTGCCCTTTTTTATTGAAAATAAGTTATATACCTTAAAATTGAATCTTTTAGGATCAGCTGCTTAAGCAAATCCAAGCTTATCTACCAATTGGATGTGCTTCAGCAAAGTTATATTAAACAAATAAAGACATCTTGCATCCACATTTAGGGTGGTATAGATACTTTAGCAAGGCACTGCATAATCAAGCAGATTGAATATTGTGTATTACCATAAGCATCTCATTGGTGACTGAGCTGGCCAGGTCGTTGCCAGAAGAGTTGGCTTCATGGTTCTGCCCCTGGCGACGTCCAGTTTCATCTGGGGTCTGACCTCTAGGGCTGCTTCCTGTTTTGTTTCCTGGAGTTCTGGTAAAGTGCACACAAAAGCAGACATGTCCTGTAAGACATGGAAATGTCTATATAGCATAAGAATCGCAAAATATCCACTCTTTTGTCGAATTCCTCTGGTTTCTTTTGATAAGATGTTTTTAATAAAATGATAAATGATTATGTATACCCTGGACAACTTATCACAGAATCACAAATCCTGATGCATGTTTGCGGCCGGTAAGAAAAAGAAGTAGTGGAACAAAATCAACAAATGCGCCTGTTGAAATGTTGAACTAAAAACAACTGCACTGAGGAGATTCAGACCAAAGAGCTGCTTGTTATGGAGCAAAAACCGACTACTGCTGAGTGAAAGAGAACTAATGAAGCAGAGACTAAAACTAGAGATATCTTACTGAATGTGAGAGTATGCTATAGTGCTTTTGAGGTATAGAGTTATGATATAAAGGTCTGATGTCAGCCAAAACATATTGAGACAAAAGGATAACGATTAAGATTCAGGGACATGACAGGGACAGGTAAAAGTGAAAAACCAACAGGATTAATAAAACTAAACAGTAGTTATTCAGCTAGATTTTATGGAGAGACAACATGAAAATCAAGATACAAAGAATAAGATAGAAAATAATAGACTATGAGTTTGTTGTTGTGGACCAGGGACGGGCAGAGAGGTGGGGCGGGGGTTGCTGCCTATAGTCGGCATTTTCTGTATTTAATAATGTCTTTTCATGCGCAATATGATTATGTCAACGATTAGTTTCAGCCGGTCCTTTTGGAATAATTCGATGACAGGCTGAAAGAAAATTACTTTTTGCAAACCCCCAGAAATGTAGTCTAGATTATTCTAAACTAGTTTTAGAATATTTCATTGAAAGTTTGGGAGTTTTGAACCCTTTCGCTGATTTGTGAAACTTACCTAAAGGTACCATTTCAGCACTTTTTAAATATCTGGATCACATTAGAACTGCTCCAGGTTCAAAACTACAATGGATAGACACTTGAAACCTGGAGTGGATTATTCTAAATCTAGTTAATAGTAATCTAGTCTTGGTTTGAAGGATATATGTTGTGTTGTGTTTTATCTAGAGCAGATTCAAAGTGCAGAAGCTAGCAAAAAACTATTTTAGTCCTTTCCCAAATCGGAAGCAAACTTCAGCATTGTCAGGTAGGTAAGTGCATCCCTGCTACTAGCCAGACACAGTTTGCTATGGTGAAAAAGTATGTCCGTTTTTATTTATTCATTTATTTCTGTATGTTAATCTTGCCATGAGAAAAGAACATTAGAGAGATACGATGTTTTATCTTTTTTTTATTATTATTGTATTTCACTAAAACTATGCAATATATTGATTTTCTAAACCTCTCATTTACTTTCATAAAAATTAATTAGGTCCATGTATGCTAATATCCATATATATTACATAACTTGCTGTCATGCGCAAAGTCAAAAGTCAAACTTAGCAAATGCACAAAAATATAAGGGGTAACAAAGGGCACAGTATCAATGGATTAAAGTTGTGGCTATACAGTACAAATTTTTTTTTAAAGGTATGAAATGTCAATTTGTGTTTGTATGTGTGTGTGTTATGTGGATCAGACTGTAGTTTAACTATCATGTTTGTTTTTGCAGAGATGTCTTATAAAGGGAGTAGGTTAAAGCAGAAACAAAGGGATAATGTGGTGTGTTGTTATTCCATGTTACATGCTTTATAGTATGAGTTGGTACAATTCAACCAATTGTAAAGCAGGGTATGTTTCTGTATCATGTTTCAAATCCGTGCTCAATTTGCCCCTTTTTAACTTTGACCACCTGCACCTCCAAAGGTCTCTGCACGGCCCTGTTGTGGACCACACTGCTGTTCTTGGTGTAGCGGTAATAAAGAAGAGGATTCAGCACACAGCCTTGTGGGGACCCGGTGCTCAATGTGCCAGTGAAGGAGAGGTGTGGGCATAGTCTCAGTCTGGGATTTGTTGGTGAGAATGTCCTTTAACTGAGGACATGTGAGAGGCGCAGGACCAAGGGTGTCCAGTTTTCTGTAAACCTAACTGTAATCCACTAGGACCATCCAGAAGTAGCTCTGCTGCAGCGCCAGTGGTTCAGCACCGAGTTGGGGTATGCACCAATGGCATCTTTTGTGGATGTATTTACACAATCTGTGAACTAGTGAGGATTGAACTCTGGAAGGCGACAGTCCTGTATGTACCTTGATTCCTCCGTATTTGTGTTTGATGTTTGTGTAAACATGATCAGATATGTTCT